>SKCR01049298.1:0-37432 GCA_019454045.1 Zanthoxylum bungeanum
CGCAGCCGCCGCCCATAGTCGTGCCATTTAATGGCAACGATATATTAAGGGAACAAATGACCGAGATCCTTCAAGACCATTCGGTCTAGGCATACGGCCAATTCGGCCAAGATATCGGAAGTCGTATCCTGATTGGATCGATGTGGCTTATCCGTGACCTCGAAACTACAAGATACCATATTTTTCCCTATTTACGGGGTCTGGGGAGGTTTCTACCATGGAACATATATGGCGATTTACCCTTCAGTGTGGGGAAGTCAATGATTTCCACAAATTGAGGTTATTTCACGGCTCATTGTCAGGAGTAGCTTTCTCCTGGTATGTCAGTCTGCCGGCCAATTCGGTAGAAAGTTGGCAGCAAATGGAACAGTTGTTCCATGCGTAATTTTACAAGGCCGAATCTGAAGTAGCCTTGGCCGATTTGGCAAACCTAAGACAATTGCCAGGAGAGTGGGCCGAGACATTCTTACAGCGGTTTAAGGTAGCCCGAGGCCGATGTTACGTGCCTCTGCCCGAAAAGGAATTTGTGAGAATCGCTCAAGGTGATCTAAAAAATAAATTTCAGGATCGCGAGTTTTGGGACCTTCCATAACTCACCACTAGTGTGGTGCGTTATGAGCGGTTATTACGAGAAGATGAGCAAATAAAAAATTCGAGTAAGGGGACGTATTATAGAAACATTGATTATGAGATGGGTGAAGTACGTTGAATGGGCCGACTTATGTTTGGCCGAATTGGTTAAGGGAAGCCTTACATTTGTAAGACGTGGGCGGAGCCCCAAGCCAATGAAAAGAACGATAAAAAGAGTAGGAACTTCTCTTTTGATATCACTAAAGTGGATGCCGTATTCGACCAGTTGTACAAAGATAAACAAATTAGTTTGAGTGATCGACATGCGTTGCCAACAGCCGAACAAATCGGTAGTAAAAAATATTGCAAGTGGCACAATGCATGGTCTCATACAACTAATAATTGTCTTGTTTTTCGAAATGTTTTACAGGATGCTATAGAATCTGGACGAATTACGTTCGAGAAAAAGATGGCAGTGGATAGCAACCCTTTTCCAAAGTCGGTGGAATTGAACATGATCAACCCAGACCATGCCAAGATGAATCTGCCGAAGGTCAAATTAGTTCTAGACGAATGGATGAGGAGTTAGAAGAGACTTGTGAAAGGCCCGTGAAGAAAGAGTCAGCAGCATGGCAGCCACGAACTTTCGCCCCAAGATTCTATGGGGAAAATTCAAATTTCATCCAAAATGTAAGAACGTTTAGGCCGAAAATTCATCGGCCCAATATATGGCATTCATATCGAAGGCCACTGTCAGGACAGCATCCAGGCAGGAATTATTCCCCCGTGGACGAAATGATAAGGACGCAGTTAAGGCGACATCAAAGAAACAATGGCCGGATGATGCGCCAACAAGGCGAAGCAAAGTCCACCACAGGCCGTAGCCCTCGCATTATGGAGAAATCAGAGGCAAACAAAAAATGAGTGACAGCAAAAAATGAGCAGTGATGAGCGGCGATGAACGCACCAAGTTTGACAGGCAAAAGCGGGACGAAACAGACGACGAAGAACCTCCTATTGTCATTCAGTTCGGTAGTATGCCACCGGTTGTGGCCAACCATTACTTGTTGCCCGTGAAATTCAATGGGGATAACAGCAGAGAAGCTGGAACAAGCGAAGACGTCTATGAGGGCAACGGAACCGAATTTGCAGCGCTCTCAATAACAGTTAGGGAGGCTTCGGATGAGGAAATGACCGACATGGATAAGAGATAGACATCAAAATCGAAGCAAGGAAAAATGAAATTTCACAAAATCGGCTTCTCAAAGAATTGTATGAGGCCGGCAATCCTGCAGTCGGGACGTTGGGAGAAGGTCTGGGACGATATCCATTCCTTGTTTTGTATGGGACACCTAAGGTAAAACAGACCATCACCAGGGCCGAAAAACGGAGATTGGGCGTCAATAACGTCTCTCAAGGTGCATCAGCCACGTTGCTACCATCTGGATGGGACAGAAGAGAAATCGCCTCAAGCTAACAATGAGGGCGATCAAACAATGGAGATAGGTCTGTCAGGGAATGTGATATTCCAAAAGCCACCACCACAAATGACAAAGCATCTGCGACCGCTGTATGTGAAAGCAAAGGCTAATGGGATACCTATCACCAAAGTGTTGATTGATAATGGGGCGGCCATTAATGCAATACCAGTTAGGATGCTAGGACGCTTTGCAAAGTCAGAGAAAGACCTCCTCCATACGGAAGTGGTTCTTACCGGCTTTAATGGAGGGGCGACGACGGCCAAAGGGGTTATTCCTTTGGACTTGCAAGTGGGAAGTATTACGAAAACAGTAGTATTTTTTGTCATAGATGGGCCGACAACATACAATATGCTCTTATGACGAGACTGGTTACACGGCAGCCGATGCATTCCTTTGTCCCTTCATCAATGCCTAGTTTTCTGGAACCAGATGGACGAGGTGGAGATAGTGTATGCCGACAACAAGCCTTTCGCTGCAGAGACAAATTCGGCCGAGTACTTCATGTACGAAGGGAAATATGGGCCGACCAGAGTTCTAAATGAAGGGGAAAACCCGACCATTGTGGCTCAAAATGACGAGCCGTACCCCGCGGGACTGTTGAATGATTTGTTCGCACAGACGAGACCAACCACAGTGGTTTTTGGAGAGCCAATGCACAACAATTTAAATGAAGAACAAGCAGAATAAGGAGCAAGTCGCCCTTGCGGCCTCCAAGGCTAGTTTAATGGCCTATGTAGCAGAGCGAAAAAATGAGGCCGAAAGCACATGCCGCGATTTCGGCTTTAAGAGGCAAATTGTTGGCGCACCAGACGGAGGACAAGATAAGAGAACTATGTGGAGTGGACGAAGAAAAATACGCTCTGAATAGACGACAAAAGACAAATATCTCAAGAGGGCAAGATGCATTGGACGAGGTAAATCTGGGGAGCGAGCATGATAGACGCATCACTTACGTCAGCAAAGAACTGGAGTCCCAGATACGCGAAAAGCTAATTTGTCTACTACGAGAGTACAAAGATTGTTTTACATGGGACTACAATGAGATGTCTGGTTTAGATAGGACGTTGGTGGAGCATAGGTTGCCAATCATGCCAAGCCATAGGCCTCATAAGCAGCATCCCCGGAGGTTTGCGCCTAATGTCATGCCGGATAATAAGAAAGAAGTCGAACGCCTTCTAGAGGCGAAGTTCATTAGAACGACCAGATATGTGGAATGGTTGTCAAACATCGTTCCAGTCAGGAAAAAGAATGGAAAAATAAGGATCTGTATAGGCTTCAGAAATTTAAACTTAGCGACACCAAAAGATCAATACCCAATGCCGACAGTAGATGCCCTAGTGGACTCCACGGCGGGGTACCAAGTCTGCTATTTTATGGATGGATATGCAAGTTATAATCAGATTTACATCACCGAAAATGATATACACAAACAACCTTTAGGTGCCCAGGCTCTCTAGGGTGTTATGAATGGGTAGTGATGCCATTCGGCCTGAAAAACGCTGGTGCCACTTATCAGCGGGCCATGAATTTGATCTTTCATGACATGATCGGCGAATCTGTAGAAGTCTATGTGGACGACATAGTAGCAAAATATGTGACCATGGAAAAATATTTTAGCCATTTAGCAATGACCTTTGAGCGAATGAGAAAGTTTAAACTAAAATTGAACCCTGCCAAATGTGCTTTCGGGGTGTGCGCAGGAAATTTCCTAGGTTTTCTAGTGCACCAACGAGGAATCGAGATTGACACCAATAAATCTCGATCAAATACCACCTCGAAATAAGAAAGAATTACAGAGGTTCTTAGGGCAAATTAACTTTTTAAGACGATTTATCTCCAATTGTGCAGGGAAAACAAAAGTGTTCTCATTCTTATTAAGATTGAAGGACAATGACGAATTCGTCTGGACCGAAGAACATCAACAAGCTTTTGACAGCCTGAAGAAATACTTGTCACAGCCGCCGGTGATGGTACCTCCAGTTCCAGGAAAGCCAATGAAATTGTACATATCGGGCGAACCTCAAAATCTTAGCATCGACTTCCAAAATCGATCAATGACAGATGTCAATACTACATCCTCTAGGGAGCATTGCCCAAGCTGTTTCCATTATTAGCACAAGCAGTAAAGACATAATTGATATGACAAGACCATCAGGCCGCATGCTTACTTTCGGCAAAAAACCAGACCTAGAGCAAGGAGCCCCCCCAATTGGTCAGGTAACACATGGAAAAAAACGCTTCACGTGAAAATAGTATCATGACTTAGGAGTATATAAAAAAAGGAAGGTTGAAGAAGTAATTTGCAGGGTTTCCCAACCACCCATTTAAGGGTCGATCTTACTCAAAACATCGCAGTTTGGCCCTCCGTAACCAAACGGACTCCATAAGATAAAAAAAAAGATCGGGAGAGAGAGAAGAAAGTCGAGAAAGAGATAAGATCTGCATGAGACAAATGCCATCAGAAGCGAAAGCTCTATTCGATGAAGTGTGAAATGGAATGTAAAGAGATTAGCTAACGGCCATCCACACGGCGTGAGGTGCTAAATGGAATGTAATGGTGTGGATGGACTATGTCCGTTAGCGACATCTGACCAGGGTCCTTTGTGTGGAAGGTACTACATCCCCAGGTTATGGATGGGTGATGACCGGAGACAACGGCGGATCGTATACCTCTGTGCAGATGGTCCCACACTCCTCGGCTTCGCGGGTTCTCTCTAGACTGGGGATCGGCCAAGAAACTGGCTCGGTTGGCGTGGTGGTCTTCCCTGCACGAGGGAAGAACGAACCTGGATGAAAAGCAGAAAATCACCCTAGAACAAAAAGGAATGACTGCACAAGTTTCTATCATTCCAATCTATACGCCTTTTCGATGGAAGACCGGAGAAGTTCACCTCGATCTCCACTTCCGTTCAATCATGGTAAACTTGAGGGACAATTGTTGACAAAGGAAATAATGTCGCCCTCGAACGAAATCGCCCTAAGACGAAGGAAAGAACGAAGGGAGGAATGATGATAGAGCGAAGAGCGATGAAGAGTCGAGACGACCGAAGTAGCGGTTAGGACGAAAATGCATGATGCGGTTGCTTCCACAATCGCAACAGTTGGACGGTTTTCCCTCCACACCGAGCAGTTGAGACACCGCAGCTCAATGGTTACAGGCACGATCCGGCAGCTGCAGGGAGATACTGGAACCGCCCAAGCGGTTTACAAGTTTCATTATAAAAGCTCAACCCACGATCAAGCAGTTGAGACGCACAGCCCAACGGTTAAACGCACGATCCAGCAGTTGCAGGGAGATACCGGGACCGCCCAAGCAATTTACAAGTTTCACTATAAAAGCTCACTCGGACAGAGAGAAAGGACAATCAAATGAAGACTCAAACGAGCATTTTTTTTATCTTTTAGTTTCTATAACTTTTAGGACTGTAATTTGTGTGTTTGCGCCCCTTGAAGGCTTATTCACTTAATCAAACACCCCTTACTGGGACTTGTCTCAGGAGGTTTGAACCTTACACGTTTCTCTTTCTTCTTCGAGCACAAAAATCGCGCAAACAGTTATTACAAATGAATGGTCTCAATTTTGTAATTTTCTAATCGATTCAAAGTCTTAGAAGTTGAATTAATCAAATTGAATTTTTTTATTCTATTTCAAAGTATCCGTTCACCTGATGAGAAACTGTCATATTATTGACTGAAAAAATTTCCATTGATAATTACCGATGAAATTTTGACGATTACAAGAAATTTTTTTTTGTAGAAATCACTCAAAGTTGATATGTTTCTATTTTGACTTTCTATAATCGAGCCCTAACTTTTTTCAACCGGACCCTATCTCACAAAATTCAGTACTCAGCACAAACTCTCTTGCTGATGCGGCTCTAAGATTACCGACTAAAAATCTTAAAAGTTTCTCGCACTTCCGTCCCCACACATATATATTAATTAATTTAACAACTCAAGTAATAACCAAATACTTCCCCACACACACACTATATATAGCTTGAATTCGTAAACAAGATCATATTACTATATTTATTTATAGACTCCAGAATTAATTACCTGATCACTTATTGATAATGGGAAAGGATGAGTCTAGAAAATTAGAATGGAGGATTAATGTCAGTGATGGGACGTCAGAGAGATTGGAGCTTGAATCCAGCAGGCAAATCCTGAGAGCCTGGTGGTGGTGGTGGTTAAAGAGTCTGATCATGGGAGGCTTCGTTCTGAAAATCTGGAAGTTCTTGAAAATGGCTTGGGATATAGCAGTTGCTGACCCTAAAAAAGTCATCCATGGTCTCAAAGTAGGGCTGTCAATTTCTCTCGTGTCTCTTTTTTACTACATGAGGCCTTATATGATGGTGTTGGAGGTAATGCTATGTGGGCTGTTATGACTGTTGTGGTAGTTTTTGAATCTACAATAGGTTAGTATTCAAAATCATTTCCTCTTTTTAATATTTGAGGTCAATAAATTTTGTCCAAATTTAGGGGTATCAACCTTATGATTGTGTGGACTGTCCCTAAATATGCGAGAGATATTTGTTACTTAATTTCAGGTGCAACACTAGGTAAATGCATTAATAGAGCAATAGGAACATTTCTTGCCGGATCACTTGGTGTTGGTGTTCACTGGATTGCCAGTCACTCAGGAAAAATTTTAGAGCCTATGGTTCTTGGAACCTCAGTTTTCCTTTTAGGTAAAGTGAAAATTTCTTTCCCTGGAATCTGTAACTGGTCTTATATATTTTGATTCATGTGATACTAACAATTAATTAATTTTCTTTTTCTTGCAGCTTCAGCAGCAACGTTCTCGAGGTTTATGCCATCAGTTAAGGCCAGATTCGACTATGGTGCTATGATCTTCATCCTCACTTTCAGCTTAGTATCAGTTTCAGGGTATCGTGTGGACAAATTGTTGGAGTTGGCCCAACAAAGATTATCAACAATCGCCATTGGAGCCTCCATATGCATTATTATAAGCATGCTCTTCTGTCCCATCTGGGCAGGTGACGAGCTTCACCATCTTATTTTTCAAAACCTGGAAAACTTAGCTCATTCATTGGATGGTATGTTTACAGAAATCATAGCATAAAGGATTAGGATCGAGTGATGAGATATAACACTAAATAAGATTGAATTGACGTATCTAGAGACGGTTCTGAGATGTCTTAAATTTTATAAGATATTAGGCGGTTCTTAAATTGGGGCTCTACCGATAAATGATAAAAAAATATATAAGTCGTATTATAATTAAAAAAAAATTGGGTCAAATTTAGGGGTTTAGCCGATCATCCATGTGATTCTCCTCAATAGTCTTTAATTCCTGTCAAATTTCATTGCAGATTGCGTAGCTGAGTGTACTTCAGAGACAACAAAATTTCGACCGCTAGAGATGAAGCTTCTAGTAAGAAAATGCAAGGGTATAAATGCGTGCTTAATTCGAAGGTGACAGAAGAATTGAAGGTAATTAATTTGCTTAGTTATTATAATTTTCTTAGATCTAATCATAGCGGGAGTTTTATACACTGAGCCGTTCTTTTTAATTTTCCCTAAAAAACTTAATTGATCTTTCATTTTAACTCGGCAGGCCAATTTTGCAAGATGGGAACCAGCACATGGTCGCTTCAACTTTGGGCATCCATGGAAACAGTACCTCAAGCTTGGGGCTTCAATACGTTACTGTGCTTGTTGTATTGAGACTCTCAATGGTTGTGTAAATTCAGAAACTCAGGTAATTCACTCAACTTCAAGAAACAATATGCGTTTCCTTTGCTTTGAATGAATTAGGACTCTGGAGGTAGGTGGGAACCAGATGGCAAAAGCCTGCCAAGCCTGCCAGAGTCTGGCCCAGTGGCCTTTTTTAAGGGCCCGGATTTTGGCAAAAAAATCCGACTTCGAATTTTATTAATAAAAAATATTTTTTTTAATTCTAAAAATATATATTTATAATTAAATCTTTAAAATTTAATATGAAAAACACTAAAATCATAATTTTTTATTTTTATTTTTAAATTTTAAGTACTAAAAATTAAAAAAAAAATTTTTTAAAAATTAATTTTCTGTTGGGCCTTACCTGACCCTACAAATTTCAGGGCAGGGGCCGGGCGTGGCAAAGACCGGACCCGGCCCGATATTTTGCTATACATAATGTAGAGCCCGCATTAGATAAATCCTTATCGTTGATTTATTGTTTAGCACAAACTCAGCTCAAGACTGAATCTCAATCATATAGTTTCATATTCTTTCATCAAATAGTTTTTTTCCCTTATTTTTTTAAAAGGTAAGCAAGGTGGGAAAGTCCATATTTTATTTTGTTTGTTATCTCCTTAATCCCATTGATTTGAATCCAGAGGGTAGCAGAAAAATTCGAGTCTGGCTCGGTTCAACCCGACCCGAGGAAAATATTTTTGGGATCGAGCTTAGGCAAAAAGCCTAAGTCTGGCCCGAGTCTGGTTTTTATTAGTAAAAAAAAATTTATTTTTATTATAAAAATTAATTTATAATTAAATTTTTAAGTTCTAAAATAAAAAGCACTAAAACATTGAAATTCTTAAGTTTTTTCCTTTTTAAGTGTTAAACATCCAAAAAGTAGTTGTTTTTTTCAAAGATAAAAATATAAATTTCATTTTTTTAAAATACCCAACCCGATAATATCTTAACTCAGGGAAAACACCTGATTCGGCCCATTGCCATCCTAATATAAGATAAATATAATTATTTAAAAACTATTGGATCACGTCCCTTTAATAATTCATCATATAGTTACAAAATAAAGCTAATTGATTGATATTTGAACTCTTAAATGTATGTTCCAATAAGTAACTTAACTTATCATACAATTGTGACCACAGGCACCTCCTCATATAAAGAGGCATTTGAAAAATATATGCATGAGATTGAGTACCACTTCCAGCAACGTCTTGAAAGAACTGGCCATTACCATGAGAACAATGAAACAATCATCTAAAATTGATTTATCAGTTGGAGAGATGAACTTTTCTGTACAAGAACTTAAAAACGCCTTGATTCATCTTCCTAATCACGATTTTGAACCAGCATCAACAATGGAAGCTCCTTCTGGACATGTCAATATAACAGGAATCAAAGCACCATCTTTCATGGAGATTGTTCCCTTAGCAACTCTAGCGTCTTTGTTGATTCAAAATACAGCAAAAATTGAAGGAATTGTCAACGCAGTCAACCAATTGGCTGCCCTTGCAGAATTTAAGTCTATAATTGATGATAAGAAGCCAAAACATAATCAATCCACTAGGGATGACCAAGATCTTGAAACCGTGAAGACCCCACCAAGGGTCTGACGAAAGAAATTAATTTTAGGATCAGTTTAAGAGCGCGACTGGCGTTTTTGAACTTATTATCAATAGATTTTAAATATTTTTATCCAAACGGACTCTTATTAATGTTCGAAGATTCTAGAGTAAATTAGACAGTAATTACAATGTACAGTAGAGAATATCATGTGCCCTCATGTATATTACTACAGATTCTGTTGCACCACCGTACATTTGATGGACTAACTTTCATAGGCTGTAGACTTCAGGCTGCTGTAGTGGCATGAATTCTTGGTGGATGGCTTCATATGTCAACTAATCGAATTAAGATCTAGCGATAAACCGAGTTTGTGTCGAGGATTGAATCAACAATCAGGAGATAAGATTAAGAGATAAGTGAAACCCACATTCAGTATTCAACACAACCTCAGTTGATCACTAAATCTCGATCTCAATGAATTCAATCGAAAAGCAAAACATATGAAACAACTTTGACAAAACAGAGGTTTCTTCAATTTCAGTAGTCACATCCAAGCCTACTAGGTATTTGCTTCAACTAGTTATACCAATTTCAATTTAGACATGGATAGCTATTGTCTCATAGCAATAATGAAAACAACCAACATAAGCCCGAAAATGAAAGAAGTAATATCAAATGTCAGAGCAACCAATACTTGATTTAAACCACAATTAAACAAATTTTCACAACAGCAGATACATATTTTAAACACCCAAAATGCAGTTTGTTGGACAACTTTGAGAAAGGAGAATGGGAGAAGCAGCACACACACATCATAAGTTAAAATATGAGTGTTCTCTTCTTCTGAAAAAGTTTATTCTTCGGGGTTTCTTTTTCCTATTTGTTGTTCTAAACTGTCCTATATCGAGTGCAACCCTACAACAATGTCATTGTACGGTGGAGGTCGAAACCACACTTTAAGTCTTTCTTGAAATGGGATATTATCCCTAGAGCGGAAATCGGTCTTTAGGGCAGTGCATCCTGCACGCCTTGACGTTAAAATTACACTGCTACTATTCGAGTTTACTATTGCTATTGTAGCTGTTGACTTACTGTTTGTGCTGCTGGTTTGTAATATTTGAAATTAATCTACAAGCACACAAACAACAAGTACGATTCCCAAGAGGGGGTGAATTGGGTAATGGCCAAATATTACGGAATATTAAATTTTTTCAATTTTACGCTATTAAGTTAATAACTTTACCAATTTAGTTTAATGATCAGTTTTCTCAATCACAATATATTATCAAAATGCAAGGTACTAAGTAATATGCAAATACAAAATATAACTTGCGATAAATAAAATGACTTTAGGGATAGAGAAAATGACATCGGATTTATAGTGGTTTGACCAACTATTTGCCTACATCCACTCCCCCAAGACACACTTGAAGCTTTTCACTATGTCAAGTTAAATCCACAATTTACATCGAGTTTTCCGTGACGCACTCGCAACCAAGAGTTTTTCGTGGTTCATCCCAAACCAGGAGTTTTTTTAGGTTCACCTCAAATCTTTTACAACACCATGAGGTTTTCACTTAGGTTCACTTTTTAACCTTTACACAAATTATCATTTTGAGATACCCACTCAACAAGGGATTTCCCAACCAAGTATTTGAGATATGAAGATTTCACAATACAACTTGGGCACTAACAAAAGATAATAAAGACTAAAGGTGTGAGTTTCTAACCCCAAGTAAATCAAGCTCTAAATGTGTATAAAGGTGAAGTGTGTGAGTTTTGATTATGATGAGAGTATTTGATCAAGAAGATTTAAGTTACTCTCAATATTTTTGCCTTAGAAAAAATGTATGAAGGTGTTAGAAGTTAGCAAAAATGAAATTGAGGCTCAATATATAGTGCATGTGAAATCTGCCTTAGCTCTCTGTCATGAGACCGGTATGCTGATCTACAGAGGTCCGTATACCGGTCCTGCAATTCAAACGACTATATGACTTGAAGATTAAAAAAACACATACCAAATTACTGACTGATATGTCTATTAGCTAACTGGTATGGGGACCGGTATGATCCGTCTCGATTCTAGTAATTATGCAAACTCCAGCTGACCAGTATGGGATACCGATATGGAATAGCTCGGTTCCAAAGAGCATGCAAAACGGCCGAAGGCAGAGCAGAGACATCGGTATGCTGGTATCAAGGACCGGTATATCGGTCTTCGTGCAGAAAACACGGGATTTGAAGATTTAGACCATTTGCACATGTCCCTAATGCATCTATATGAATGTGCATGAGTCATATTAGCTTAGAGTACTTGAATTATAGACCCACCTACAATGAGAGCCCTACATTAGAAGACTACAATAGATTTCTTCGTTTGTCGCTTGAGTCTTCACACTCATTTTGCCTTAGCATTATTTTATAATGCTCGCTAATGCGCGTCAAAGTCTCTCGCGTTGCATCATTAAAATTAATCACTGAGAATATTGCATTAACAATATTGAGTTTTTGGTCGCTGTTCGTGATGGTTGCTCTTGTTGCGGTCCAAATCGCAGATTGCAAGATTGTGTTGGGGTCAGACGCAGCGGAAGAGCGCGGTTCAGGTGAAATCGTAACTTTAAAACTTTTAAACTTACCGAATAAATTATTCAATATCCAATATGAATAATTCAATCATATTTCACGTAAACATTGATAAGTGCGGTTTATACCCACTTATTCATGCATTTTTAGCTTACTATTTTGTTAGATTCTGTGTCATTTAATGTATTTTGTAGTTGTTTTATGTTTGATTGATAGGAAGCATTAGAAAATGGATCTTGGAGCAATTGGACTTGTTTTGGGACCTTACGGACGCATCGGAAGCGCGTGGGAAAGTAGAAAATGAAGAAAATACCCATCTTGAAAAATATGGTGGCGTTGCGGCGCCACTTTTGGCGCCGCGGAGCCTTCTAGAGTAAATTAGACAGTAATTACAATGTACATTAGAGAATATCATGTGCAATGATGTATAATAAAGCTTTGTTTACGTGAAATGTTAGTGTTGCTTAGGGAGATAGGTCAATTCATTACTTTTGGGCTATTGCATTACACCATGCAATGCGCCAACACAAGTTTATGCGATCCTCACTGTGCACTACGAAAAATTATATTATGTTTCGGGTATATATGTCATCTCTCTCACAACAGTTGGGTCCCACAACTGTGTGAGACCCAGCTACTGTGAGAGAGATGGCATATACACCCAAAACATGATATACTACCTCGTGCACTACAGATTCTGTTGCACCACCGTACATTTAATGGCCTAACTTTTATAGGCTGTAGACTTCAGGCTGCTGTAGTGGCATGAATTATTGGTGGATGGCTTCATATTAAGATCTAGCAATAAACTGAGTTCGTGTCGAGCATTGGATCAACAATCAGGAGTTAAGGTTAGGAGATAAGTGAAACCCACATTCAGTATTCAACAGAACCTCAGTTCATCACTAAATCTCGATCTCAACGAATTCAATCGCAAAGCAAAACATACAGTGACTTGGGATTTTTATAGAATAATTGTAAATATATGAAACAACTTTCCGAATGAAAGACAAAATAGAGGTTTTTTCAATGTCAGTAGTCATATCCAAGCCTACTAGGTATTTTTTTTAAGTAGAAAGTATCTACTTTCATTAAAACAAATAATTGTTGAACAATAATTGGATATCAGTGGGATAATCTCCCATCCAAACTACATGATCACCAAAATGGATAGCAGAGTTTGCCAATGAGTGGGCTACTTTATTACACCCTCTAGGGACATGGTAGACACCCATTTGCTTGTATTTCCTCATAATTTCATCAATTGTCTATGTTATCTCAAGTCTACTTTCATATTTTCCTGAGACCAAATTGGTTACTTGTAAAGAGTATGTCTCTACAATTAAAGGTAAGAAAGCTTCCTTTACGGCAATTTGCAAGCCAAACAACAGCTCTTCTGCCTCGAGCCTAGCTACATCCTGTGAGAATTTGAGTTTCCTCACGCCTGCCATCAGTACTCTTCCATCATTGTCTCTAATAACCACACCTAGACCAACAATATCTTGTTGTTTATGCGCAGAGGCATCCATGTTGAGTTTAAACCACCACAAGAGAGGTGGGTTCCATTGTACTTCACTATCCTTTTCTCCATTCCTCTGCTGTTCCATAGAGGTCATGATCACCCGCTGATAAGATTCAACTGTAGCGTTGGCTATCGCGACAACTACCACGTGATCTTATGACTTTCCTTGCATTACTTTCGCATTATTAATAGTCCAGATTGGCCAGTATATAGCCATCACTCTTGCCACAATATCATTGTTTCTCCTAGCTGCTTTGAGCAATATCCCCAATATATCCGCCGACTTCGCCTCGCATACAATATTTTGAAGGTCGGAAAACCTTCAGACCTGTTTAGCGAACTTACAGAAGAATAAAGCATGAAGAACATCTTTCTGCTGCTTCTCGCACCACTGGCAGGAAACACCTTGCATTACCTTCTTTTTCCACAGATTGTCTGCAGTGGGGAACAGGTTCTGTACAGCTCTCCACATGAAAATTTTCACTTTCTCCAGCAAATTCAACTTCCAGATGACGTTCCACTGCACTTTACTTGTTTCTAAGCTGGAATGACTTTCCGAATATTCATTCTAAAGGCTAATTGATATCTGCTTTTAACCGAGTATTCATTTTTCTTATCATAATGCCAGCACACTCAATATTTTTGTGGCTTTCTAGGGAGAGGAATGCTGCTAATAATATTCACATCTTCTTGAACAAAACAGTTCATTAGTACCTCCATCTTCCATTGCCGGTCTTCTGAAATCAATTGATCCACTAGAGTATCTTCATGGAGCCTGTGCTGAGATATTGGTTTGAAAGTACTTGGCCGAGGGATCCAGTTACTACTATAGACTTTAATATTGTCTGTTCTGTTACTCTCCTCACCCACCTAACCCTTGCTGGATGACCTCTTCCCCCCCACAAAATGCTTCTCCAGACATATGAAGAATTAAAGCCTATTTTAGCTTGAAGAAATCCAGTATTCTTAAAGTATGTGGCTTTAAGAATTCTAGCCACCAGTGAGCCAGACTTCTACAAAATTCTCCAACTTTGCTTTGCCGCCAGCGCAAGATTAAAGCTAGATATATCTCTGAACCCCATCCATCTTCTGCTCTTAGCTTGACACATATTTTCCCATTTCCTCCAATTGATGCATCTCTTCGTTGTTGATAATCTCCAACAAAATCTGGCCAGCTCTTTTTGAATATCATCACGCACTCCTTGTGGGATTCGAAATACACTCAAAGCATAAGAAGAGACAGTCTGAGCCACCGTTTTGATAAGGGTTTCTTTGCCTCCACTTGAGAATACCTTACTATGCCACCCCGCAATCTTGTTCATGACTCTGAGCTTTATGTCATTGAAATAAGATTTCTTTCTCCTTCCTATCATGGAGGGCGATCCCATATACTTTTCATGTTTTGCAACCACATTAAAGTTAAGTATTCCCTTATTCAAATCAACTTGATGTGTCAGAACATTACCACTGAACAACATAGACGATTTTTCATAGTTGAAAATCTGACCTGAGGCATGGGCATAGTCTTCCAGGATACTCTTCAAGTTTCTACATTCTTGCACCTCTGCTATTGTAAAAATTAACTGTCGTCCGTAACAAGGAGATGAAAAATCTGTAATTTTCTGTTAAAATATAACTCGTGAATTAGTCTTCTCTCTTCATCCTGCATCAAAAGGTTGGATAAGCCTTCTGCACAAAGAAAAAAAATAGGTAGGGTGATATAGGAAATCATTGCCTAAGTCCCATATCAGGTCTAAACATTCCTTTTGTCTGCCCATTTATCATCACCGAGAAAAAAGAGAGGTGGAGATACAGTTCATTACTAAATCAGTCAATCGTTTGGAAAACCCATCTTGATCATAATTTCTTACAGGAACACATACTCAACTCTATCATAAGCTTTGCTGATATCCATCTTAAGGGCTACCCATCCCCGTCTCTTCCCATTCGCAACTCTAATCTTATGAAGGTATTCATAACCTATAATCATATTATCAGTAATAAGCCTTTGGGGGATAAAAGCACTTTGATTTGGGGCAATTAGCTGATGTAAACATGTCTTTAATCTATTGGCAATTGTTTTCGCTATTATTCTGTATATAACATTGCACAAACTTATAGGCTTGAAATCACCTACTCTGATGGGTTTCTCAGTCTTAGGGGTAAGAACTATATATGTGTGGTTTAGGGTGTTAAGATTACCTCTCTGGTTCAGAACATGTAAACACGTCTTGATCATACCTTGCTTCACTTCTGCCCAATGTTTTTGGAAGAACACTGTTGGTAAACTATCTGGCGTAGGGGATTTTAAAGGGCATATCTAAGTTAAGGCATTTGTGATCTCCTCTTCATTAAAAGGCTTATCTAGAAACTCAGTCATGTCCTTTGTAATCTTCCTCTTCATCCTCTTCAGGACATCTTCGATTTGCCCGCTGCTTAGGCTAGTGGAGGTGAACAAATCGGTAAAGTACCCGTAAAATAGCCTTTCCAGCCCTTCTTCATTCTCAGTCCAATTTTCATCTTTATCATACACTCCTTCAATTTTATTCTTCCTTCTTTTGAGGATTGTAGACACTGTATTTTTGCATAAAGCACAATTATGAGCCTCGTATGGAGGCACTACCCGATAAGTTGCGGAAGTCGCGGGAAACAGACGTCGGAAGGGAAAAATTTAAAAATAAATACATCAACAAATTTAACTCGCTATTTGGCCTCGGGTTCGCTCGATTAATCTCTGTGTTAAAATATTAAGCCTCGGCTCAAAACCCCCGCACCCAATTAAAGCCACAAGCCCATTTTCGCCCAAGCCCAATCCAAAAATAATTAAAACATTTAAAACACATGTCACAAACTAAATTAAATCCAATCAAATCCAATTAAATTAAATTAAAACCAATCAAATCAAAATAAATCACATTCCTAAATTAAATCAAATCCCCTTCCTAATTTAAATAAATCACCCACCAAATTAAAGAAATTTCTCACCAAAATTACATAAATTTATTTCCCTTTTTAAATTAATTGAATACATCCCATATTTGCATGATTTCCTTCCTTACCTAGAAACCATAGTGCACCATTATAAAAGAAACCAAAGTTCCAAACCCTTGGCTCCTCTCTTCTTTTTCCCCACAGCCACACGGCACTTCAAAAACAATTCAACAAACCCTAACATATAGACGTATTCCTCTCTTCTTGATCACTGACTCACACGGCAAGATACAAACCCTAAACAACAAAAGATTCTCCTCCCTCATCTTCATCTTTCTCACACACTCTCGGCACTAACAAGCCTTCTCTCTCTCATATCTCTTTTCCCTTAAGGACTCACGGACTTCAACAAAAAAGAAACAAAAACCATAATGGCTCTGGACACTCAAAAACCCTCTCCATCTCTCACTTAACAGCTCTTCAACAAACTCAGGCAGCCAAGAACAACAAATCAACAAACGCCCTTCAACCCATGCACACAACTCGCCCTTCAGACCACTCACCCTTTCAGCAGCAACAAACATACAGACCCTTAAACACACGCACACCTTCAACGCACACAGCCCACTCACTCAAAACACACACTCAGCCCACAAACTGCCAACACACAGGCCACTCACACGCCCCTCCCTTCATGTAACGCACACACACATCAGCTACACTAAACACCATGCAGCCCTACACGTGAATCACACTCACACACTCACACACTCAGCATCCTTCTCGGCACAACAACACACCACAAGCAACATACATATATCTTCCATGCACAAGCCAACAAACACTCACCCTGACCGAAAAGTAACCAAACAAAATAAAGCAGCCTTCTAACCGAATAAAAAATAGCCCACAAACCAAACAAACACTAGCCCCTAAACCGAGAGTAAAACACCCCCTAAATTACCCCAAAAAGTCCACAAAACCAACCAAATAGCGAGCAAAACAGCGAGCAAACCTGCAGTAAAAACAGCAGAAAATAGTGAAGAAAACATAGAAAACGGAAGTGAAAACAGCGGAACAGCGAAGGAAAATCTTGAACCAGAAAACCAGAAAAATAACGGAACGTTAACCCTTCCAGCGACGTCCCAACGCACTCCCGAGAAGCGACTTAAAAGGTAAGACCTGAGGACCCCCTTTGTTATATTTTATTTTGTTATCCCGGACACGGCATGCTTGGTTGGATGTGGAATACATCCAACCGGGCATGCGAAGCCCTATATTAAAAATGGCCAAACCATTGGTCACATCTCTTCACTATTCCGCATTTATTTTTCAGTCATTTATTTTCCTTTAATATTTCGCACTTAGCTTACTATTTATCGTTTCTGTTATTTATTGTTGTTTCATCACATGCATTATCATATTCCATGCATACATTGAGTTGATGATTGTGTGCTATCTCTTGCGGTATATCGGATGGAAACCCAGATGTAAATTCCGTAGCCGAATCTGAATGGACGGTAGTGCGGTCTGTACTTGGGATACAACTCCACGTACCGCTTGAGAGACTTTCAAGCACGTGTTTCATTTTGTGATTTAAATATATGCTTATCGTCTCGCTATTTATCTTTTTATGCATTTTGTTTATTCATGTATTGTTACTTGATGCGCATGGGTTAATTACGTTGGTTTAAAGGTCCTCCATTTGAGGGAAATGCCAAAAGGCTACCTTTAGCACAATATTTTGCCGCGTATTTTATTATGTCATTTACCCTTTGCATATCATTGCTTTATTTACGCATGCATTGCATTCTAGTGCGCATGGGCTAACTAGGGTGGATTAAAGGTTCTCTATTCGAGGGAAATGCCTAAAGGCTACCTTTACCACGATGTTTTGCCGCGCCGGATGAGGTACACTCGATTGAATGTGAAATGTGTTCAATTGGGCATACAATGTCCCATATTATTTATTTGTTTATTCATGTATTGATAATTTAATGTGCATGGGCTAACTAGGGTGGATTAAAGGTCCTATATTCGAAGGAAATGCCTAAAGGCTACCTTTACCACGATATTTTGCCGCGCCGGACGAGGTGCACTCGATTGAATGTGAAATGTGTTCAATCGGGCATACGAGGTCCTATATTATGTATTTGTTTATACACGTATGGGTTTGCGTCGTTTCATATACCATTTTGGTAATCTCGTTCGAACGCATTTTCCGAACGCTACACGAACGTATGCATTCTGCCTCAATCCGTTCGAACGCGTTTATGAATGCTACTCGAATGCGCATACATTTTATTTTATCATGCATCAGGCCTTATCCCGTTCGAACGCGTTTCCGAACGCTATACGAACGTGAACATTCTGTTTACCGTTCGAATGTGTTTTCAAACGTTAAACGAATGCACATACAGTAAACAGATTTCTTTTCATCACATTTCATGCATGTTTGCTTCTTTGGTCATTTATTTTTCATTACATAATTAATCATATCATTTCATTATTGACGTTTTTACCGTTATTAGTTATTTATATTTCTGCACTTATTTATTTGATATGCTCATGAGATTGTGTGCTTGCCTTTATTTCACTTAATTCTATGCATGCAAACTTAGATATAGGTTATATGCAAACTTAGATATAGGTTATTCTTGCGTGTGTGTGTGTGTGTTGCGTAGACTTGGTTATATTATTGCATGAATCCGTTCATTACAAGTGACATAAGTAAGAGACCATTCTGAACTCAACGGTTTGAGGTCTTCCTTTGTGAGGGGTGAGTACGGCCTTAAATCATTTCCCAGTTCACACTGGTTGGCGACTCCATTTTATTTCTCCGGTTTAGTCCCCCGCGGGCTGCTCCGTACTCCCGACCGGGCCGCGAGCCCGGGACAGTGTAGCCCACTTCTGTGTCCTACAAGGATGTCTTTGCATGGAAATATTTTGTGCTTTTGTTGTATGTCTTTATCCAATCAACCTTTGATCTTTGCTTCCATCGAATCTCTTCATCAACCAAAAACCCATCAATCTGTGCTTCAATTTCTTTGATTTTGCTGCCATTCACCCAATGCCATTTCTCATTTTTACATTGAGACAATTCATCCATCAACTTGAGTAGCTTCTTTTTCCGGCCTCCGAATTCCTCCATACTCCATCTCCTTAGTTTGGTCAAAGTTGCTTCAGTCATTATCTTTACCAAAGCCCCGGTTAGGGGTGTCAATTTGGGTCAGGATTCGTTTATTCGATTCACTTTAAAGTGAATATGGGTTTGAAAAAATAGATTCATTTAATAAATGGGTCAATTCGATTCGATTCGTTTAATCCGAATACGAATTTAAGCTCATTGATTCGTTTATTCGTTTAAGATTCGTTTTATTATTTTTATTTACTAACTCTTGTTAATTTTCAATTAAGATTCGAGAAATTATAACTAATTACTATAGAAAAAGTAATATTTTCGATATTTGGTGAGATATTTTTAGTAAATATATTAATTACATATTTCATATGTATATATTTATGAAGAATTAATGTAAATCAAGTGTGTAAATTATTTTATTACATAATATCATGAAGAAATGAAGATTCGTATTCGATTCGTTTATATGAATCCATGACATTTTGATTCGATTCGTTTATGATTCGATACAAATTCGATTCGTTGATTCGTTTTGCCACCCCTAGCCCTGGTACCATTCCTGCTTAACGATCTATTTGCATTCTAAATACGAGCTCCACATATCCTCATAATACATTCTTTACACTCCCCTAGACAACCTCCTTCTTCCTCCTCATAGCTAAACTATCTCCAACTTAATCGGACTATGGTCAGATGCCCATGCATCAATGTTGGTGGCTACTGATTTTTTAAAAGACTCCTACCATTTCTTATTTCATAAAAATCTATCCAGTCTCTCTTCTATCAGATCTTCTCCAAAACGTTGATTAGACCACGTGAATGGGTATCCTTCATAACCCATATCCCCTAATTCATAATCTTTTATCGTTCTGTTAAAAGTTGTCATTGACCTTATGTTTTCAGGATTCTTCCATACCTTATCATCTTAAGACAATATTTTATTGAAGTTACCGAAACAGATCCATGGCAACGATGAAATGCTAGCTAGTCTTCTCATGAGAGTCCATGTGTGACACTTCTGGGATTGTTCAGGATGACCGTATACTCCGGTGCATCGTTATATTCTTCCATTTCTATAATGTACTGTATCGTTGATGTGATGCTTATTGTAGGATTGAATTGCTAGACCTGTCTCTAGATTCCACAACATTGCTAGACCTCCACTCAACCCTTTATTTTCCACTATAAAACAAAAATCAAAAGAAAGACTTTTTCTAATATCACGCATCTGGCATCTACTTGACTGAAACATTTGTCTCACAGAGAAATAAGACATAAGGCTTATGCAGATTAAGGATTTTCTTGATTGCTCAGAACATCCTAGGATTCCTCAAACCTCGAACGTTCCAGCTAATGATATTCATAGTTTCCGGCGGGGTCGAAGCTCAGCCGCCGCCGATTCACTAACCTTGCAATCTTCTTTTGTCTTCTCATCCCCCCTATTGTCTCTCTCATTTTGTACCGGGCATGACGAACTCATTGTACCATCATCATTTGAGGAAGTAGTCTCTATTTTTAATCTTTTCATCGGGCTTTGTCTTCTTAGTTCACTGCCAGGCCTTTTCATCCGTATGGGTCCCCTTATATCTGCCTGATTTTGTTCAGGCCCACGAGTAAAAGATTTCCACTTTTTCTTTTTTGTTTAGCTGGCCTTTGAAAGTCGAACTTCCAACCTCTACTACGGCGTCTATAATAATGGGCTCCTGGATCACATCTCTGATGTACTAGAAGTGGGTTGACTTACCCCATATTTCTCTCTCTATTGAATCCCCCATTTTCTTTTTCATTTTCTATCGTTCCCGCCACTTCTCGACTGACCTGAGCCTCCTAACTCTTGACAGCTGCATACTACTGTTCCTTGGGAACCTCAATCATATGTTTTATTACTGCTTCCTTAAGCCTTGCACCTCTAACACACATCCCGTCCACGTGTTTCGATTCAATTGGTTCCCTCTCTCCCCTAGCGGGTGCTTCCTCTGCCTTCTTACCTTCCGAACTTTCTCCTCCTCCCTGAATTATGAGTCCATTGCATAACCCTCGTTTCGCCTCTCCCTTTGATTTTTCCCTGCCGAGGCCATATCTAGCTCGATTTCTACTGAAATGAAATTTTCAAGTATTGAGCTGGCTCTCATCCAAGCTCCAAAAATAAATTTCCCTTGGGTAGCCTCTTGTACATCTCGTAATCCCTGCTCTGATAGCTAATACGCCCACGGGAAAAATAAAAATCCGGAAATCTTTCATATTGAAGTGGCATTATGATCTCTTCTCCATCTCATCTTTCCAACAGCAACATCTTTTTTTAATGGTTTAGTGATGTCAATGGAAATTCTCACCCTAATATATCTTCCAAAACATTCTCATTGTTTGTAGGTCGTCACCTCCTCAACTACTCCTATGTTTCCCATCAACTCGGTAATGATATCATTGTCCATACACATTATAGGTACTTTATGGACTTGTACCTAGAAAGATATGTGAGTGAAGAGTTGCTCAATGATGTTTTCTATTCCAAATGCCTTAACCAACACCATTAGAGCCCTGTCAAAATATCACGGTCCCCTCCGCAAAAACATTCTTTTGTCCACCTCTGAGGCGAACTTAAACATGAAGATATTGTTAGGGTTGGTGCTCAGAGCGCCAATCTGGACCGTATTTATGTCTGATTCATGAATACGATCAATTCATGTTTCCATAATATTACTTATTTATGATTGTACCTCTTATTTTTATATACGTATTCGATCTGATTACGATTAGATTGAAACTAAATGTGGTTTAGTGATATGTATATATTAGACAAAGGCTCGATAATATATAACGCAGTACACAGTTACAAAGGTAGTTTGTAATTGACATTGGGAAATGTCAATGCTAAATGTATATTATCAAATATAGTTCCTGGTCAAGATTTACTAACACAGGTCGGTTAGTTAAATCCGTTGAGACCAGTACCTGTCGTATATCGAGACTTGGTCCGATGGTTTATCCCAATGAATCATGAGTCTGGGGAGACTCGTATAGACGTGTAGGTGTTTATAGTGGATAAACACTAAACAGCTCACCGAAGATTCTTAATTAATGGTACACCAACGTCAATAAGAATATTCTCGGGTTAAGTATCATAGTGGTCCTTCGACTTGAGACACCACTGTGGATGTATGAGACATCCTCTACACTTAGATGGCAGTCACGTCACCAATCTATTTAGATCAGACCTCTGCCTGTTCGTTGGGTGTGGACTGATCCTCATGATATCCTGTGTGTATCAAGATAGGATCTGTCAGTTCTGTGTACAGAGCATAGGTAGTCCATATGTGATTAGCAATCATTTAAATCTATGGCCATAGTATACTTCGGAAGTGAGTTCCGAATGTTATTTATAGATTGCTAATGGAATGGTCAACAAGATAATACCTATAGAGATTTGACGTTTACATCTATATCTCTGGGATTATCAGGATATCTATGACTGATGGATTATACGTATGCAATGACCTCGACCTGTATGATTCAGCGAGTTTATCTGTGATCGTCATAATTTACGGGTGGGCAAATTATGGACGTGAAATTGGATTTCGTGACGGATATGCCTGAATCTAGAGAGTCTCACTAATGAAATAAACTCGTAGAGCACTAGGGCGACTATTATAAATAATGGTGATTATTTATAAATCGTTTAACTGTTAAACAAAAAATACATGCAAACGGGTCGAACCGTCATTTCCTAATTAATGTGTATTTTTATTTAATATATGATATTATTAAATACACATTAATAAATTGTCAAATAAAGATATTTGACATATATCATTTATATATATGTATTTGAGATATTTAAAGTAAATATAATACATATATTTGAGATATTTGTATTTAATTATTTAATTTTTAAATAATTAATATAATTAAAATTTAAATATCTCACCAAATGATAAAGTTAGGAAATGATTATAAGTGTAAATTGTTGACTTATACTTAAAGAAAAAGGTTGTCAAAATGGTTTTGACTTCTTAAGATATTTGTTTTAAATTGTTTAAAATTGAAATATCAATTTCCTTTTCTTTTTGTAAAATTCGGCCAACACCCTAAAATAAATATAATTGTTATATTTTTTGAGTTGCAATTGTTGACTTACTTTATTCATTAAATGGTTTGATGATTAAAGTTGCAAGTTGACAAGTTGAATTTAAATGAAACAAAAATATATATCTAGGTATTATTGCCTCCAATTTCGGCCAATGGCATTTTGGGTAAGGTATAAATTGTTTTTTTTCATCTTTTAGGGTTAGAGAAGTTCATTAGATACCAAATAAACATAAAAGAAGATGAGAGAAAAGCTTGAAGGCCTAAAGAAGAAAGCTTGGAAAAATCATGTTTTTGTAAGTTTTTCTTCAAAGTATTCAACATGAAAATTATTTCTAACATGCTTAGCATCCTTTTGTGTTGCTTTGGTGTTGTCTCTCTTCTTATAGTTTGTGTTTATTTTGGTTGTGAACTTTGATGAAAGATTGATGCATGTAAGTAAGCTTGAAATGGTTTCAAAGCTTTACTTTTGATTTTTGGAAAATCAAGTTGCCATTCTAGAGTTGGTAAGCCACTCATTGGTGACCTAGAATTGTTCTAGAGTTGTTTCAAAGTGGTGAGGCTAGATTGGTGAAATATTGAATGGATTAAAGTGTTGGATTTTAAAGATTTGGTAAAATTGCTCAATTTGATGAAATTGAAAAATTAGGGTTCATAACCCACTCCAAATTTGGGGCTTTTCATATATGTGATGTATTGTGGTATGAATATGATGCATGTAAAATTTTAGGTTGATTGGATTTGATCTTGGCTTGTTTTGAACAAAAGGGACCAAATTACAATTAATTGGAAAATTTTGGGGGTTCACGGCAATTAGCTCAAAAATTGGAGATTTGTGTGAAATCTGGTTTTGATGCATTAGATGTGTTGAAAAACATTTTAGAAATAATTTAGAATCATTCAAAATTATATTTGATAATTTTTGGACTAAAATGATCAATTTATAAAGTTTTAGGGTAATTCGGTAATTACCAAGAAATTTGATCTCTTGTGTAATTTTTCAGAATTTGATAATTGGGTAATTAAATAAATAAGTTTATTTGATTGATCCAATAAAAATTTTGAAATCGGAAAATTTTGATTTCCCGCGTTTCCGCTGCGTTACCGATAATCCCCCTTAAAACCCCAACAAAATGGTATCAGAGAGAGTCTGATTCTGGACAACCTAATATGATTACCCTCTTTAAAATCTAATGTTTTTTTTCTTTACTTGATACATGCATGCTTTCATTTAATTTGATTAAATTTAAAGTGTATGACACTTTTTGGAATATCCCCGCTTAATAAGGTTTTAAAGTAACTGGTATTTGGAATACTTGTTTCTTGGTTAGCCTTGTCAATACGGTTTATGAATATTTTTCTGTGACTACATCCGAGACCGTGCCTCTACTGTGAGGGTGTAGCCGATAGAGATTTATTTATGCCGGATGTATATCAGATACTAGATAAATTCAAGCAAAAGCGGAATCCTGAACGTGCCCCAGCTGTCAGGATTACGCAAGTAGCTTGAGTTTATCATTGACGAGTTTAACCTTGGTACGTCTCCTTGTGGACCTGCCCTAGCAGTGACAACGAGAAACGACCAAGATCGGGAACCCAGGAGTCAATATTGAGTGATTGACAAATGAGTTGTCTACCTGATGAATATACGTAGGCGAGACCGTGCCTCTGCTGTGAGTCGAAATATATTCATGGGGTCCACTTCCTATTATGGAATTCAATTTAATTATTGAATTCTCATTTTTTCCGTTGGGGATTACGGTATTACGTAAAATAATGGGAGGCACTGCTAAGTTTAAAATATTTCATATCTTAGGTAGTGTGTACTGTTATGGAAATTGCCGCTTGTTTGTTTCCTTATTCTGTTGTTTATATAATTGAACTTTTATTCATTGCACACATATTTTGATATGTTATTTGACTTGACTCTTGGTTGCAGTTATTCTAGAATAGGTTCTAGATACTATTAGACTAAGGATATTATTAGATTGGTCTAAACCATCGGGAACTGTTGTTCCGATTTTCTTAAAAAATCAAGATGGTTAATGACTTAGTTTCTAAGTCATGACAAATAATCTAGATAGATATCCCTTTTAGGATATTATTCTGTAGAGAGAATAGTTTCTTTTGCAGTAAGAATTGACACGAATAAGTTCGTGTCTCGAGATTCTTGACTGACATTAAGAAAGCACCATTAGGTATTTGTTTATCTAGTAATGACGTTTCTTAGCTTTAATGATCTTTAGAGGTAATGTGTCTGACACAATTTTCTAATCAATTATTTGCAATTGTTGTGAATAGTTGAATGCAAATAGTAAAGCTAAAGAAATGAGATGCGTATAGTTGTGTATAGAAAATATCGATTTTCACAATACTACAACTATAGGTTTTGGATACCAGATCTCCCGTCTAGTTATTTAAAATATTAGTTAATGATTATTTTGATATATGATATTGGAACTTACGACTATTGGATAGTTACTTGTTCTTTATAAAAAAAAATTATATATTTTAAATGTAACTAGTAGTGTCATTGACGTAGAGATAAACATTAAGAAAAATTATTCGGTAAAGTTAATAATTTAGAACGGTGTTTTATGAGATTTTATCACTTAAGCATTGGATGCTTATTCCGTATGGTAAAGGATGGTTTGATACGAGATCACACCACATATCCTTATCCATTTAATGAATATTGTATTCGGAAAGGTGATTAAAATCTTGTTTAACCAATGATTTGTCATTGAACCACCAGATTTATTAAACTGATACATTAGATGTATGTAGTTTAATAAATTGTAATTGCTTAAGATAGTTTTCTTTACTACGTAACTTAGTTTATGAATTGTCATAACTTAGTTACGTGTTTCTAAAGGAACACATATTGAACGTCTTGAAGGTATCAAGAACTTTCAATCTGTTCTGATGAAACGTAGATTGAAAATTTTTGACTTGTTCAAATATATTCAATCTGAAGTTTTTTGAGAACTTTATCCTTAAAATTCATTACATGTTTTTGAACTGTTCAAAGATCTTTGATACGATCAAACATATTCCTATTCAATATGATTCTTCCACGATTCCATCTCGATGGAATTGAGTAGTGGGAGCAGTCGAATCTTATATGATTTGGTTCGTTTGATATTGAATGTTACCGAATTAGTTTCAATACTCTTGGGGATACGCTCCAGTAACACTAGTTCATCTTTTTAATTTTGGTTCCATTAATTTCTACAGTTACATATATGATATGTATAGGTAGAAAATCTGAATCTTGAAAAGTTTGAGATTTGAATATATCTTTTATATAATAGTTATATAATGAAAATTACTTACACCTCGGAGGTATAAGTAAAAGTTTATCTTTTATTATGTTTAATAGAATATTGTATTCTATTTAATAGAATATCTTTCCTACGATCCTAAGTAATAAAATTATTTTATTACTTGGTGTGTAACATCAGATGTTAATTATTGTAGAAAAGACTTGACTTATTGAAGTCAAATGTGAGAATGATAAACTATAAATGGAACTACGTAATTAATTAGATGAAACAACCCTTATACATCTTTTATATAAGTCTAATAGGATATCAGAATCATTTACGAGTATTTGATACTTAATAGTTCTGTTGTTTTCTTATCGAAGAAAATTATCCTATAACTTATGATGGAAACGATATTTGATATCGATTCTGGAAGTTAAACATTGAACCAAAGATCTTAGATTGTTCGTAGCTTACTACGATCAAGTTTTGAACTTGATTAAGCTTTCATTATGAATTAATTCATAAAATGTGCAAATGGTTTGCGCATCAAAAGTAGTGTTGGCTCATTATAGGTTTGACCTTTATAATATGACAGTGAGAAAGGTTATACTCAGCAATCTATTGTAGATTCTGAGAAAACTTGTCTCTAGTCACACAAATTGAACAATTAAAGATATGTTGGTTAATGATGATATTAAACTGTACATTTTTGCTAAAGAATGCAAAGTGGTATTTTTTGAATGGCTTATTCAGATAAAAGATTAATCGTAATTTCTTTGTTTGAAGAGTTCATTCTGGAATGGCCCTAGAGTTTGTGTTCTGCTGAGATCGTAGTTTAGTGTGCTAGCTTGTAAAGCCTATTGTAGACTCGTATAAGTCTTCCGGAAATCCGTATTCTCTATTTTTTAAATCGTCAGATTGTCTGATCTTATCAAAGTATAGAGAATACATATGTGATTGAAGGGTTAGTGGGAGCGTACAAATTACTTTCTAATGTTATATATCCTAATGACATTATCATTATTATGGTAATAATGAGATATTTATGAGGTAAAATATTTACCTAAGTCTTCTTTACTCCGTGAAAGCAGTAGGAATAGTCTCTGTTATATTTGATATAAAGTTTTATATAAGATATAAGACTATGAGACTTATGAGATACTCTTATTAGTCGTGCATTAGATATGATCTAATAAAAGACACAACAAGGCTATCTGTATGACAGTTAGTATAACTGTTTGACAGTTATTGTGTGTCTTATATGTAGTATTCATCTTTCGTAAAGGATGGTTCCTTTTTTGAAAAGAGTAATTGATTAGAATGTCTAATCAATCTTATGTATCATGGGATGATGACATAATGAATACTTTATAATGCGCGATTAAAGATATCAATTTAATCGTAATTGTTACGAGTATTTTGATATCCTATAGACCATTGGATATATCTTGAAACATGTTCTTTGTGATATTTGAGATATTAAGAACGAGTTTCTTATTCATGGAGCATTTTGTCTGCAACTGTTAGGGTCATATTAGTTTTGAGCCTAATTATGACGTTAGACATTCTATGTCATAAAAGGTCTCAAAAGATGCAGTGGGAGTGTCACGAAGAATTCTACTAACTGAGTGGAATTAGATCCGTTAGGGTCATATTAGTTTTGAGCCTAATTATGACGTTAGACATTCTATGTCATAAAAGGTCTCAAAAGATGCAGTGGGAGTGTCACGAAGAATTCTACTAACTGAGTGGAATTAGATGCAACTTATGAAGTAATGACTTATGAAGTTGCATAGTGACCTCAAAAATTAGAAGTTTTGGATTGGTGTTGTGATTGCGGTTGTCTGCATCATATTTTGGATTTGATCCCTGAATACTTGGACAACTCAGTAGCTGTAGCACAATACTGATGTAGCGTCTGATTCATATTAATGTATAATTTAGATTCTACAAAATATGAAAGATGCTGGCTATGGGAAACGAATGAGTTTGTTTGACAAACTCATTATGTTATAGCGGATTTACTTCTTGTTGCCTACCTCTTAAGTGCTAGGTGAGATTTTGAGGGTTATGTGTATATGATACACATTGAGATGTGTATATGATACCGTGGATTGGCACAAGAGCAAGTGGGAGAAATTGTTATGGTTGGTGCTCAGAGCGCTAATCCGGACCGTATTTATGTCTGATTCATGAATACGATCAATTCCTTTTTTCCATAATATTACTTATTTATTGTTGCACCTCTTGTTTTTATATACGTATTCGATCTGATTACGATTAGATTGAAACTAAATGTGGTTTAGTGATATGTATATATTAGACAAAGGCCCGATAATATATAATGCAGTACACAATTACAAAGGTAGTTGTAATTGACATTAGGAAGTGTCACTGCTAAATGTATATTATCAAATATAGTTACTGGTCAAGATTTACTAACACGGGTGTGGGAACACAGGATCTAGGGCGACGCATGCTGTCCCGGGCTCGCGGCCCAGTCGGGAGTACGGAGTAGCCACGGGGGACTAAACCGGAGAATAATGGAGTCGTCACCTGGTGTGAACCAGGAAAATGAGATTTAAGGCCGCACTCACCCCTCGCAAGGGAAGACCTCAAACCGTTGGGTTCGAAATGGTCTCTTACTTATGTCACTTGTAATGAAAGGATTTATGTAATAATTTAATCAAGTTTAAGTAACACTTATTTCCAAGAGTATCATGCTTCTAAATTCACATGCATACATCAACAAGTTCATCACAACATGCAACATCACATGGAAATCTCATGAACATATTCCAATCATATGATATGGAAAACTAAGAACAACCTAATCATGCTTGAGTACTATCTCATGAATACATCGAATGGATAAACGCAGGAATACAAATAATATGATTGGCTACATAATGCAAGGGAGATCACCCAAGAGGCAATTGTGCATGAAATATGATGAGACAGACTCAGTTCAGTGTGTGCGCGTTCGTAAACGCGTTCGAACGGTAAACAGAAGGTTCGCATTCGTGTAGCGTTTGATAACGTGTTCGAACATGACCAGACCTAATGATACAAAATGCATGCGCGTTCGAGTAACATTTGATAACGCGTTCGAACGGTAAACATAAGGTTCGCGTTCGAGTTGCGTTCGATGACGCGTTCGAAACGGAACTGGCAGATTGCATACATTCATATGGTTTTAGATACCGCATTCAAACAGGATCACAACAACGACATATCTAATCACATGGATATCTAAATCATGCATAAAGATTAACATACTAAGGACTAAATCATGCTTAAGAATAAATAACGCACTAGGCCTAATCAGGCTAAATAAATAGATAACGTACTAACTACATCATGCTCAAATACAAGTTTGGATGAAACAAAATATATGTATCTCTCAAGTGGTACGTGGAGTTGTATCCCGAGTGCAGACCGTACTACCGTCCATTCGGATTCGGCTACGGAATTTACGTCCGGGTTTCCATCCGATATACCACAAAAGAGAACATGCATTCCGTTTATCCGGAATTCACATCATGCCTCAACAAAATGACTCTCATGCAATAAAAAAATATATTAAAATAAATAAAAGAGAAATGAAAGATAATAAATACAAGGTGCCCTCAGGTCTAACCTTTTATGTCGTCTTTCGGTAGTACGGTGCACGGTCGTCGAAAATGGGGGAATGCTCCGCAACTCTCCTCCGGTTCACAGGTTCACACCTTTCCTCGCTGTTCCACTGCTCAAGCTACTATTTTGACTCTGATTCGCTGCTGTTTTGACTCCGATTCGCTACCGTTTTGCTGGTGTATCTTAGTTACTATTTTTGGGATGTTTTGGCTACTGTTTTGGGTGTGATTTTTGGTGGTGTTATGGTGTGGTTCGGGGGCTGTTTTGATGAGGTAAAGAGGCTGTTCGGGATGTGTTTTGGTCAAGGCAATGAAGGTTCTTTGGTTTGTGATATTCGGTTATTGAGAGTGAGGGAGAGTTGTGTCAATAAGCTTGGGTGTTTCTTGAGTGAATGAACTAGGAGAGGCTTTTCTTGTATGAATGAGCTAGGAGAGGCTTTTCTTGTATGAATGAGCTAGGGGCCCTCATGTCTTCGTTAGGGGTTGTTTATATAGAGAATGGCTAGGGCTTCACCTTGTCTCACAAGGAAGGGATTTGATTTAGAGTTGAGCAAGGAAAGTCAAAGATTGAGGGGGGACAAATTTGGTTTAGATTAGGAAGTCAATATCTTTAATTTGTTATAATTGATTTTAATTAGGCATGACATCTTTTTAATTTAGTATGTGATTTTGTTTAGTTAGGAAGGAATCTTGTGTAATTGGTGGGTGAATATCTTAATTAAGGAATTAAAATATTTGATTGATTTTAATGTTTATTTTAATTTGGTATGTGATTTTTAGATTTGTTTTGATTTCACCATGTGTTAAATATGTGTTTTAAGTGGGCTTGGGCGTGTGGGCCAAGGCTTGGGCGAATTGGGCTTGATGTGAGGCTAGCAGCAAAACCAGAATTACCGACACTGTTCGAACGCTTCCTCGAACGCGTCACGAACGCCCGCAATCTGTTTGGCGTTCGAACGTATACACGAACGCAGCACGAACGAAAATAGTGAACCTTGTTTATTCTGAATTTCCCCTTCCGATGTCCGTTTTCCGTGACCTTTGTGACTTAAAAGGTAGTGTCTCCAAATGAGACTCATCATAGGGACTTATATGCAAAAATGCAGTGCCTACAGTCGCCCCCACTTTGATGGGACTTGTGTAATGTGTAACAGTGACAATCCTATCAAAGTTATGCAATGCATTTCTACTTACCTGGCTCACCAACTGCCACTAGACTTTCCACGTGTTGAGTTGAGTTGATTTGGGTGGTGAGGTGCTGCGACCCCTGGTTCATTCCCGAACCGTGCGGTGATGTGGTCCATTCCCGAACTGTTACCGTGAGATGTCCATTCCCGAACTGTTACTGTGAGGTGGTCCATTCCCGAACCGTTACTGTGAGGTGTCCATTCCCGAACTGTTACTGTAAGGTGGTCAATTCCCGAACCGTTACTGTGAGATGTCCATTCCCGAACTGTTAATGTGAGGTGGTCCATTCCCGAACCGTTACTGTGAGGTGTCCATTCCCGAACTGTTACTGTAAGGTGGTCCATTCCTGAACCGTTACTGTGAGGTGGTTCATTCCCGAACCGTGCTTCCATTCTTGGAGTGCCATTCCCGGCTTTTTCATTTCTAAACTGTATTTCCATTCCTGGAGTGCCATTCCCGGCTTGTTCATTCTTGAACTCTGCTCTATTCTTGGATTGCCATTCTCGGCTTGTTCATTCTTGAACTCTGCTCCATTCTTGGATTGCCATTCTCGGCTTGTTCATTCTTGAACTCTGCTCCATTCTTGGATTGCCATTCCCTGCTTGTTATTCTCGAACTATGTTTCCATTCTCGAACTGTGTTTCCATTCTTGGAGTGCCATTCTCGGCTTGTGATGCAATGGGCCTCAACCATAGGACTCATCCCCAAAACTGATGGTGATGTGGGCCTCGACCCAGGGACTCATCCCCAAAACTGATGCTTAAGTGGGCCTCGGCCCTAACTGCTACTGATATGGGCCTCGCCCCCAGACTGATGCTGTTGATATGGGCCTCGCCCCAAACTGATATTGATGTGGGCCTCGGCCCTAAACTGATATTGATGTGGGCCTCAGCCCTAAACTGATATTGATGTGGGCCTCGGCCCTAAACTGATGCTGATGTGGGCCTCGCCCCAAGCTGATACTGATGTGGGCCTCGGCCCTGACTGATACTGATATGGGCCTCAGCCCCAGACTGATACTGATGAGGTGGTCCATTCTCGAACCAAGTTGAGGAGAGGTGGTCCATTCAAAGACCGTTTCGATGAGAGGTGGTCCATTCTCGAACCGTTACTGTGATGCGGTCCATTCCCGAACCTTGCTCCATTCTGGGAGTGCCATTCCCAGCTTGTTCATTCTCGAAATGTGTTTCCATTCTTGGAGTGCCATTCCCGGCTTGTTCATTCTCGAACTGTGTTTCCATTCTTGGAGTGCCATTCCCGGCTTGTTCATTCTCGAACTGTGTTTCCATTCTTGGAGTGCCATTCTTGGCTTGTTCATTCTCGAACTGTGTTTTCATTCTTGGAGTGCCATTCTTGGCTTGACTGATTCTGAGAATGATATGGGCCTCGCCCCCAGAGTGTCATATCCGGCAAAATTGATGTTGATAATGATGTGGGCCTCACCCCAAACTGGTACTGATGTGGGCTTCGCCCCCAAACTGGTACTGATGTGGGCTTCACCCCCCAAACTGGTACTGATGTGGGCTTCGCCCCTAGATTGATGCTGATGTGGGCATTGCCCTCAAACTAATGTGGGCCCTGCCCCAACACTGTTACCGATGTGGGCCTCGCCCCAGATTAATACTGATATGGGCCTCACCCTCAGACTGATACTGATACGGGCCTCGCCCCAAACTGATACAGACGTGGGCCTCGCCCCAAACTAATACTGATATGGGCCTCGCCCTTGTGATTCATTCCTGAAGACTGCTGACATTGTACTGTTGCTGTTTCTGGTTGGCTTGCATTTGACGCTTTCTCTTTTTCTCCTTTGAAACCTGTTATTACAAAACAGAACAAACACGAAAAGGAATGCAGGATACGTTACGTGTATGCATGCATGCATGAATGAGTTTCCTATCCCGTTGGGTTAGGTCTTCTGCCGGTACTCTTGGTGACTGCTTGGTCTTTTGACAAGTCTGTCCTCTTCCCTAACCAACGGGTATCTATGATGGCTTTTAAGACAAAATGGGGTTAACATGGTGCATGTATGCATGAGGCGCATGTAATGCAAGAGATATATCAACTCATTAAAATTTTCACACAAATCGGCCCACCATCATTTTAGAAGCTTTTGGGCTAACTGTCATAGGAGTGAACTCGTCCCAGTTTAAATGGCCCAACGAGTTCACATCTCATGGCAAGGAGCCCAACTAAATCCAAATGGTAATGTTCCGAACATAAGCACAAAGTGGCCCATCAATATTTAGAAGCCTTTGGCCCAATCATCATAGGATACATTCTTGTCCCAGTTTAAATGGCCCAACAAGCCCATATCTCATGACAAATGGTCCAAATGGATCCAAACGACGATGTTCCCAAACACAAGCATAAAAGAAAGATGATGCAAACATAAAACAATGATTTCTACAGAATGGCCCATCAACATTTCAGAAGCTTTGGGCCTAATGGTCATAAGGTACGAACTCGCCCCAGTTTAATTGGCCCAGCAAGTCCGCATTTCTGACAGTGGTCTAACTGCATCCAAATGAGGATGGTCCACAAGCACATACTCAAGGAAATAATTGTTACTTTAACCATACAACCCCGGTCTATGGGTGGGTTCACAAGAGTGTAGACAAAGGCTCTCATCGGCGAAGGATGGCCCACAACTAGGTCTCCCCAATCAAGGGTTCGAGCGACCAAGTGAGCGCACCCTTTTTTATACACTAAGGTACGTGCCAATGAGCTATGGTGTGTGACTGACTGTCAAATGGATTTCCCGTTGTAGATTCTGAAGGGGTTTCATACGGGTGAATCCGGTAACGCAGCGGAAGCGGTGAAAATCCGATTTTCAGATTTCAAAACTTTTTCTTGGATTAAATAAATAAACACATTTATTTAATTACCCAATAATCAAATAATGAAATAAAATTTCAAATGAATCAAATTCAAGTGAAATTACCAAATTACCCTTATATGGTATTTTGTCCATTTTAGTCCGAAATCGATCTAATCAATTTTGAATGATTCTAAATCATTTCTAAGATGAACTTAGCATGTTCAAAACATCAAAACACCAAAAACCACAAAATCCCCAAATTTCTATTCAAATGCCGTGAGCTCCATTTAGCGGGCATATTGACCATTTGGTCATTTCATGTCTCAAAACTCATCTAAATGAAATCCAATCAACATGAAACTTTGCATGCATCATATACACACCCAAATTCTCAACATATCTCAAAATCCCCAAATTTGGAATTGGTTATAAACCCTAATTTTTCAATTTCCACAAATTGGACAAATTAGGCCATTTACATTAAATCAAATGTTTCAATCATCAATCTTTCAACTAATTCAAGTCTCAACACTATGAAACAACTCAAGATCAAATCTAGGTCATTTAAGAGTGGGTCAACAACTCTAGAATAGCAACATGGTTTCATAAACCTTAAAAGATTACATATAACTACAATAGTCATATCATTTCTTCATCATACATGCTTTACAATTTCACCAAAGTTTTCCATCAACAAAAACCACAAAGAACAAAGAAAGAAATAACCTAAGGATATCAAATATGAAAGCCTAGATCCTAAGGAACAATTTCCCTACTAATAGTAAGTTGGAGAAAACTTACTAAAATCAAGCTTTCTTGGATTTTTCTTTCTTTCTCAAAGTTCTTTAAGCTTTCTTCAATGGAGTTTTTCTTTTGTGAAATGTGTATTAGGTTAAGTTAAATGAAAAGCAAATGAAAACAATTTATACTTGTCAAAAATTAGCCTTGGCCGAAATTTACAAGACAAAAATACAAGTTTTCATTTCAATTTTCATTTCAAATGCATTTGGTCAACTTTGACAAATATCTTACAAAAAACTTTATTAGATATTTATTTTGGTCAACAAATGCAACTAACATCATTAACTTTAATTATCCTAACATAAGATATTTATATTTTAATTAATTTAATCATTTAACAATTAAATAATCAATTAATTAATCAAATACAAATATATTAAATATATGTATAATATTTACAATAAATATTAAAAAACATATATTCATTTAGGAAATAAGTCAAATAACTCATTTTGACTATTAATTAATGTGTATTTAAATTAATCAAGTATTAAATGTAAATACACAATAATTAAGCAAATGACTATCTAGTCTCTTTAGCATGTAACTTGCGTTTAACCATTAAACGACTTTATAAATAATCAATATTATTTATTAATGTTGCTCTAGTGCTCTACGAGTATGTTTCATTATTGAGACTCTCTAGGTTCAGGTATTTCCGTCACGAAATCAAATTTCATGTCCATAATCTATCCACCTGTAGATTATGACGATCACGGATAATCTCGCTAAACCATACAGGTCGAGGTCATGGCAAATGTATAATTCCTCCGTCACAGGTATCCGGATAAATCCCAGAGATACAGATATAAACGTCAAATCTCTATGGGGATTATCCAGTCGACTATTCTATTAGCAATCTCAAAAAGAATGTTTAGAACTAGCTTCTAAACTTACCACGGGCCCATGGTTTTATCTGATTGCTAATCATATGGACTACCTATGCTATGGTACACAGAACTGACGGATCCTATCTTGATACACATAGGACACCCTGAGGATCTATCTACACCCAACGAACAGGCGGAGGTCTGATCTTAATAGATCGGTGACGTGACTGACATCTAAGTGTAGAAGATGTCTCATGTGCCCACAATGGCATCTCAAGTCTAAGAATCACAAGTGCTACTCAACCCGAGAAGATTCTTATTGACGCTGGTATACCATCCATTAAGAATCTTCGGTGAGTCGTTCAGTGTTTATCCACTATAAACACCTACACGTCTATACTAGTCTCCAAGACTTATGGTTCATTGAGAAACCATTGGAATCATATATTCCAGTATACGACATGTACCGGTCTCAACAGGTTTACTATACTGACCAAGTAGTGTAAACCTTGACCAGGAACTGTCTGAGAATGACAACGTCATGATACGACTCAATGTCCGTTGCGACGCTTTTGTAACTGTACCATGACTAATCATTCTAAGGTCATTACGTCTTTACCATATAAAAGATAGATTATATTATAGAAACTGCATATATTATTACTAATAATAATGTTTTACAGAAGTATTTAACAAAATACAACCGGAAATTGGCGCTCTGAGCACCAACCCCTACAGATTCCCCAGAGGGAGGGTGGAGCGAGGCTCTCTTAAGTACCCTAGCCTCTTAGACTCTTATCGCTTGGTGACAGGAATAAACAACGAGTCCTCCAAATTAGTCCATCACAATAGGCTACGGGTAGATGGCTATATAGGTGCCTTCACAGCTTTTCCTTCTAGAAAGGTAGTGAATGAAGGAAGACACCAAACCATTACCTAGCGTCAAAATGCCTTTGATTAAACCCTCATTTTATCCACTATAGACACGGTCAATTAGAACATGAATCCAAACATTACAAGACAATATTTCGGGGCCGCTTCTCTATCCCCAGTGGAGTCGCCAGACTGTGGGAACACAGGATCTGGGGCGACGCATGATTTCCCGGGCTCGCGGCCCGGTCGGGAGTACGGAGTAGCCACTGGGGACTAAACCGGAGAATAATGGAGTCGCCACCTGGTGTGAACCAGGAAAATGAGATTTAAGGCCTCACTCACCCCTCGCAAGGGAAGACCTCAAACCGTTGGGTTCGGAATGGTCCCTTACTTATGTCACTTGTAATGAAAGGATTGTTGGTTTTCTATAAGGT
>SKCR01049299.1:0-39682 GCA_019454045.1 Zanthoxylum bungeanum
TGGCGGTTTCTGATTGGTCGATGAGATTCTTATCCGCCACGGGTCAGATAAGGATTAGATACTCAATGATTGATGCTGACGTGGTGACACGTTGGAAAGAGACTGTCGGCACCGTAGGATTGCGACACGTGGCACTTCCTGATTGGCTGATGATGACGTGGCGGTGAAGTGGCAGTTTGACTTGGTCAACCTGGTGATGTGGCTGATGAAGTGGCAATGACGTGGAGTGACACGTGGCACACGTGGCGATGGTGACTGTCGGCACCATAGGATGCTGACACGTGGCACGGCGCATGTTAGCAGATCGGTTGTGATGGTGACACGTGACACGGCGCACGTTAGCAAAGTCAAACTTTTCTCAGATTCTGATTTGTGGACCCAGCGCACGTTAGCACTGTTCGGCGCACGTTAGGTGTCGCGACGCTGAAGGTCTTGGCGTCGCGACGCGGGAATTTACCAAAATGCCTTTTTCGTCCAATTTTCACTATTTTGGCCCAAATCACCTCCAGAATGTCCTGAAACTTTATTTATCTATAAAATAACACAAAACACATCAAAATATTCACAAAACCCAAGAAACTATGCAAAATATTAGGTTAAATGAGTGGGAAATAGTGATAGATTTACCACTCATCATATCACTTCAGTCATATGGAGATGATGATCACACAGGGATACAGAACCGGTTCTCTATTATGTTGCAACTATCGGGATAATATGACAAGGTCATGATTATTTGATTATAGAGACTAGTTGCTTGTGATCCGATATATGCTTCGTACGGGGCAGACACTATTCCTGCCCCAGGCATTGCATGTGACATCTGATACTGGATCGCAATACGCAATACTACGTATACTACGTCTGACATAGATTATATATTCCTTAAAGAATATTTCTGGAGAATTGGGTAGGCATGGTGCTTTGCTAGAAGCCAACCATGTCTCGTAAATCGGTAAGAACGTGGTATGAGGTACGCACGTGTTCGAATAGTCCAACGACCGGATTTACTGCCAACATATCCATGGATCCCATGGGTCGCTTCCCGAAGATTCACAAATGACGTATGACTCGAACATAATTAATCTGGGATTATTTACGGCGAGAATTTATCTGGGATAAATTTCAATTAGAATAGAGAGAACGATTAATTCGAAATTAATCGATAAATTAATATATTCGATATATTAATTTAAAATTAGATTTCGACGTGAAATTAAAATTGGATTTTAATTTGGGCGAACAAATTAATTTAGAATTAATTCGTGAGTGACTTTAACGGTAATTTTGCTAGGCATAATTATTTAATTAAATTTGATTTAATTAAGTCGCAACGGAAAATTCGTTAATTCGGAATTAACGAACTCGAGCCCGGGATGTGTTTGCGGGCCCACTTAGATTTTGAATTAAAGTGGGGCCCACAAATCACATCATTAGTCACCTTTTGTGATGGAAATCACATCAATTTTGAGTGATGTGACATAAGTCACTTTTGGTGATGGAGGTGGTTGAGAGCATTAATTGCAATTTTGGCTCTCAAAACTTTTTGTTTTTGGTTTTTGAATAAACCATTTACAACTTTTGGTATTAGACTTGTTATGTTTTTAGAAACAAAACACAAGACATAAACAAAACAACTCTCCCTCCCAAAACTCTCTCTTGGCCGTGAGCCTCCAAAGGCAAAAGGGAAATTTTTGTTGCAAAAATTTCCAAAGCTAGCACTTAAAGAGTTCTTACAAAGGTGATAGGGAAACCTTTCCCATTGAGCTTGGAATCTCAAATCACCAATAGCTTGGAGCACAACTTCAAAGAGAAGATCTTGGAGCACTTCTCAAAGGAAAATTTTTGTTATCAACACATCCTCTCTTCCGATCATTGTAAGTATATTTCCACTATACTTTTATTTTGTATTCACATTATTTCATGCTTTAAATATTCTTGGGATGATCTTAGAGACCAACAATGGTATCAGAGCCTTTTTAAGCATGAAATTGAACTTAGGGTTTATATTCTTGATTTGGGTACTTTTGATTTGAGCATGTTTTGATCAAATTGTTTGTTTGAGTATGCTTATATAATGTTAACTTTGAGTTGTGCATGATCAATTTGATGAAAAATTTATTGGATTAATTTTTCCCAAATGATTTGGCTTGGTCGAATATATACCATTTGTAGATGATGAGTGGTATTTATATCACTATTTCCCACTCATTTATCCTAATATTTTGTATAGTTTCTTGAGTCTTGTGAATATTTTGATGTGTTTTGTGTTATTTTGTAGATAAATAAAGTTTCAGGACATTCTGGAGGTGATTTGGGGCAAAACAGTGAAAATTGGCGAAAAAGGGCGTTTTGGTAAATTCCAGCGTCGCGACGCCCAGACATTCAGCGGTGTGACGTCCAGCATACGCCGAATCTGGTAACATGCGCCTGGTCAACTGGTCAGAATTTGAGAAGTTTGACTTTGCTAACGTGCGCCGTGCCACGTGTCACCATCACAGCCAATCCACTAACATGCGCCATGCCACGTGTCATCATCATATGCTGCCGACACTCAGAGTTGACACGTGTCGCCTCGTCATCAGCCATGTCATCGGTCAAAAAGTCAACTTCGCCATGTGTCACGCCACGTCATCCGCCACGTCACAAGGTCAACCAAGTCAACTTGCCACGTCAGCATCAGCCAATCACAGCGTGACACGTGTCGCCATGTGTCGCAATCCTATTGTGCCGACAATTGCAATACCGCGTCAGCGCCACGTCAGCATGACGTCATCAATGACGTCATCACAATAATTGAGTCTTAGCCGCCTTGCCACGTGTCGCGTGAACAGTCAGCCGTCGTGCCACGTGTCGCCTCCTCAGCGTGCCACGTCGAACTATTCCAGCGTCGCGACGCTTGAGCAAAATTTTTCTATAAATTCAGCGCGAATTTCAGATTTTGCAGACCAATTCTCTCTCTTCTATTCCGTGTAATGAGAGAGTTTCTCTCTCTAGAATCTTTAGTTTTTAATTTTTTACTTTTGTAATTATTTTTAATTACGTTTTGTAATAATAGTAATTTACTTTCTTTACTTTTACAGTTTTTACTATTCACATGAGGAGGTAATTTCCCCAGCTATGGTGAAAAGTAATTCTTTTACTGTTACTATTTAGATTAATCTCCCTTAAAAATAATATATTTACTATTTAAAATACTGATTAATAAAGGATACCGCTATATTGGTCGGTTGGCAATTCAATTTAATCTGGTTTAAACCTGACTAATCAAGGAAACCGCTATATTGGTCGGTTGGTAAGTTTATTTTCTGTTGGTTTGAACCTGATTAATCAAGGATACCGCCAGATTGGTCGGTTGGTAAATTTATTTTGGTACCGCCTTTATGGCTGGATTATGGACAAATACCACCACCTATATGGCTGGTTGGACTTAATTTGACTTAATCAGGATACCGCCAGATTGGTCGGTTGGTAAAATATTATCACAAGTTTATATATTATTTTATGGGAGATATCTAAATTAGTAGTAGTAAAAGTAATTCCTTTTGCCTTAGCATTTTATTTCATTTGTAATTTACTTTTCAGCATTTTACTCACCGCAATTACTTTTCAGCATTTTCATTTTATGTCTTTTAAGTTTTTATTAGCCCTAGTTATGTGTTGTAACTAAATTAGTTATCTGGGGTTGTGATGACTTTTAATATCACCGTTTTATAAGGGGTTAAATTATAGCTTGGGTAATATAATATTTATTTATTGAGTCTTAATCTTAATGCATTTTTATTAATTGACCACTAATAAAATTGATATGGTAAATCTAAAATGAACTAGACATAGGGATTTTAGGTTTCAGCCTTAGACTCAATAGCCAACGATCTTCCTTGAGGATAGATAACCCTTTAATAGATTTCCTTACATGATAGGAATATACCTGTCGGGCGGGGGTAGCCATAATTGGAATTAAACTTAATGAATCCAGATAATTTGGTTGACATAGACATATGGTTCAATTGGGTTAAACTGGGTATTTTTTTGTCTGACCTTCGACAGAGGCTTACACATAATTTAGTGTTCCAGGTTAATAAATCAATATATTACCCAGCTTTAAAATAATCACTTCATCTTTAAAATAATATTAAAAGAAATCACAACCCTAGATAGTTTTTAATATTGAATTTTCTTAAAATCTACTTTCGAACAATTTTATTTACTTGTCTTTAAATTTAGAATCGTCGTCATTTCAAATCAATTAAACAACCTGTTAGATACTAGTAATAATTTGACCTCATAAAATTAATAACTTAGGTATTAAGTTCTCGTGGGATCGATACTTTTTATACTACTTGAACGATACGTACGCTTGTGTTATACGTGTGTGTTTACGCCGGTCAAGTTTTTGGCGCCGTTGCCGGGGACTTATTTATCTTTCACTATTAGTTTTAAGGTTAGATACCTTTACTTGTATCTAATTTCTTTTTACTTATTATCTTTGTTTTTCGTGTGTTTCAGGTTCTCAGATACTTTATGAGACGAACCAGAAGCTTTGAACTCCGACCGCTTGACCCAGAAATTGAAAGAACCATCAGACAGTTGAGAAGGGAAAGGCGAGAAGGCCAAGAAGCAATTGTTAACATGGAACCTGAACCTTTGGAGGTTGCACCACCAATTCCCATTCGAGACAGAACCATTCCGGTGATTGACATACTCATTTCCTATATTGTACTTCCTCCATTACCAGCAAATGCGGGTGACATCAAAACTTGCATTCAGATGATTCAGTACTCAGTTCAGTTTGGGGGAAATGCAATTGAAGATCCTAATACTCACATCAGCAACTTCCTGGAAGTTTACGGCACTTTCAATTACAACCGAGATGCTGAAGAAGCAATGAGACTTCGTGTTTTTCCATACTCATTGAAGGACAGAGCTAAAGCTTGGCTACATTCACTACCAGAAGGTTCTATCACAACGTGGAACACTTTAGCCACCAAATTTCTTGCAAAATACTTTCCACCAGCCAGAACCGGAAAGCTGAGGAATGACATCACATCCTTTGTACAACAAGATTCAGAAGCTCTCTACGAAGCTTGGGAAAGGTACAAAGATTTGCTCCGGAAATGTCCTCACCATGAGATTCCAAAATGGCTTCAAGTCCAAACATTCTATAATGGACTTTCTGGGATAATGAGAACCACAATCGATGATGCTGCTGGAGGAACTTTAATGGCAAAAGGAGAAGATCAAGCATGGGACCTAATCGAAGAAATGGCCAACAATAATTCCTTATGGCCAACAGAAAGGAGCATGATCCAAAGAATTGCAGGAATTTATGAAAGTGGAGCCAATACAACAGTCAACACCAAGTTAGATCGGATATACAAATTCATGGAGACTCTTACCACTGGATTTACAAGATCACCATATGGAGGAGCACCAGAACCAAACCAACTTGAAGAGACGGTGAATTATGTCAACAACTTCAACAGGCAGGGGAACAATCCATATTCCAACACCTACAACCCAGGGTGGAGGAATCATCCTAATTTTTCATGGAGTAATAATTCAGGGCAAAAGAACAATCCACCATCTGGATTTCAGCAGAATTATCCACCGCCTGGATTTCAGTAACAGTACAAAGGCCAGGAACAGACAAATGAACCAGGAATAGCAGAAGTGATGTCTATGTTAAAAAAATACGATGCTATGTTTCAGAGCCAATCAGCTGCCATCAAAGCACTGGAGAATCAAATTGGACAACTGGCCAATGCTCAAAGTTACAGACCACCGGGTAATCTTCCTAGTAACACAGAACCAAATCCAAGAAACAAAGGAAAAAGAAGCAAAGGAAAAAGAAAAAAGGAAAAGGAACCAGAAATAATCATTCCACCTCCACCTTTTCCTCAGCGACTTCAGAAAAACAAACTGGACAAGCAGTTTGCTCGTTTCCTGGAGGTGTTCAAAAAGTTGCATATCAACATCTCATTCGCAGAAGCTTTGGAAGAAATGCCCAGCTATGTTAATTCATGAAAGATATCCTTTCACGAAAACGAAGATTGGGAGACTACGAGACAGTAGCACTGACGGAAGAATGCAGTGCCATCATTCAAAGGAAACTTCCTCCGAAGTTGAAAGATCCTGGCAGTTTCACTGTCCCATGCACCATTGGAGAACATTATATCGGTAAGGCTTTATGTGATTTAGGAGCCAGTGTTAACTTGATGCCTTTTTCTATTTACAGGAAACTGCAGATTGGAGAAGCAATGCCTACCTCAGTCTCGTTACAACTTGCTGATCGAACACTCGCATTTCCAAGGGGTGTTGTTGAAGATGTTCTCGTCAAAGTTGACAAACTCATCCTTCCATCAGACTTTATCATCCTTGACATGGAAGAAGACAAAGAAATACCTATCATTCTTGGGAGACCATTTTTTGCTACAGGTAAAACTGTGATTGATTTGCAAAAAGGAGAACTAACCATGAAAGTCCAGGACCAAGAAGTGACATTTAATGTTTTCAAAGCTATGAAATTTCCGAGCGATGAAAATGAAGAAGAAGAATGCTTCAGAGTTGATGTTATTGATAGTGTTGGATAATATGACCCATAGCGTCACTATATGTACAGATCATGGTGTTGTTGTACAAATTAACCTATGTGACAAGGAAATTGCACTCTCATCGTTTGTGATTAGATCACCATAGATATATAAATGAGGAGAGGTCCATATGATTAGTTCCTGGATTGAGAATGATATGAGACAGTATCAGTCCACGAAGGATTAATCATTAATATCCCTAGCCGGAGTATTATCGAGACAGGACATCGATAATGCGGAATAGGCTAGTATTGCATTTGTGCGCGTTGTGAGGGCACAACGGCATAGTTCTCATATATTTAAGTATAGGATACTTATGCAAGTGCGATAGGAGGTTGTGTTTCACCGATGGTACGGGAAACAGCTTCGCTCTGGATAGACCCCTCGGAATCCCATTGGTATTATGACTATGTGTCTATGGGAGTCCGACATCAGGGTAGGTGTATTTGGTCTTAACCTGAGACTTGCACCGCTAATGCTTACGACAATCAATATACTTTAGTTGAGGTCGTCTAGGACTCTAACCGGTTCTGTGTACGCCAATGCTGGGTATATTGAGAATCGTAGAGTATTGGGTGTGATGTCAAGACGGAAGTATCACTTCAGTCATAGTGGAGATGATGTCACGCAGGATACGGTATTAGTGCTCTTAAGTGTTGCGCAACCATCGGGATTTATGACTAGGTCATGCATATCCGATTATAGAGACTAGTTACCAGACATCCGACATGTGCTTCGGACGGGGCAGACACTTATCCAGCCCCAGCCCTAGCACGTGACTATCCGATACTGGGCCGATATACACAATACTTGGTATACTACGCTTGATACAGATCTTAAATATTCTTAGATGAATATGACCGGAGAATTGGGTAGACTTCGTGCTTTGCTAGAAGCCGATCGTGTCTTGTAAATCGGTAAGAACGTAGTACTTGGTACGTACGTGATTCGGATACTCCGACGACCGTATTTACTACCGAATTATCCGGGGATCTCATGGGTCGCTTCCCAAAGATTCACCGATGACGTATGAATCGCACTTATATTAATCTGGGATTAATAAGATGAGAGAGAAAATTAATCTGGGATTAATTACAGAGATATTTTATCTGGGATAAAATATCAATTTAAAGAGAGAGAATGATTAATTTGGAATTAATCGAGGAATTAATATATTTGATATATTAAACGAAATTGGATTTCGACGCGGAATTAAAATTAGATTTTAATTCGGGCGAGCGAATTAATTTAGAATTAATTCGTTAGCGACGTGAATAGTGATTTCGCTTGGCGTAATTATTTAATTACGACGCGACGGAAAATTCGTTAATTTAGAATTAGCGAATCCGAGCCCGAGATTATTTGCGAGCGCATTCGCATTTCGAATTCGAGAGCGGCTCGTCAAATCAAGCGTCAAATCGCTAGTCCGCATCAAGCGTCAAATCACTAGTCACTTTGAGTGATGTGACTTGACTAGATTGATTGATGTGATTGATGGTGATTGATGGAAGTTGTTGAAGCATTAAGGGCTTGACTTTTTCCAAATGGAAAAGTGGTATATGGTTTATTATTTTGGAAATAAAATAAACCTAATACACTTTACATTTTAACTTTTCAACATCTCTCTCTCTCTCACGTTGGAAGCAACTTTTCTTCCTCTCATCTCACGCCATTTTTCTTCTTTTCTTTACTGGTTTGACCGTGAGTTTTGAAGCAAAAATGGAGGGAAGCAAGTGTGATTTTATGGTAAAATCAAGAGTGATAACACACTCCGGGATCAATGCGAAGGTGATAGGGAAGTCCCCCATGAGTTGGGAACCATTTCGGAAAGCTTGGAGCTTGATTTGGTGACCAAAACTGAACCATGGCTGTGTTTTACTGCTACTGCGTGAGCAGTTCATGAAGGGCAGTGAGCTCGTTTTTTGTTGCCCAAATCGTCTCTCAACCGCTCGATGTAAGTATTCCGCAACTTCGTCGTTGTATTCGCTTGTGTTTCATGCTTAGATTTGATCTTGGGACCTATAGAAAATCCAACAATGGCATCAAGAGCTTTGGTTAAAAGCATGAAAAAGTTAGGGCTAAAATTTGGGCAAATTTGATTTTGAGCATGATTAATGAAATTGGATTGATTAGTATGCTTAAATGTGTTATTATTGAGGATTGATTGGATCAATTTGTTGAAATAATGTTTGGAATATTTTTCCCCAAATTTATCACCTTGGCCGAATTTAACAATTAATTTAATGTCTTGGGATTTTTGATTTTTGACAATTGGATGTGTTGGAAATCATTCGGGATGATGATTTACGACGATTGCGGAATCAATTGGATTGAATTCGATTCGGACGTAAAATCCCCAAATTGCCAAGTATGTATTTAGCATGAAATTGGGTAAAATGAATTTGAGCATGTAATTATGAAATTGGATGATTAAGTATGCTTGAATATGTTTTAATTGATAATTGATTGGATCAATTTGATGAAATTATGTTTGGAACAAATTTCCCCAAAATGCTTGTGTTGGGCCGAATATGATGAAGTGCCCTTATTGTCTTGGTATTTTGTTTTGATTCATTGGATGACTTGAAAACAATTGGGGATGTTGATTTAATGTTGATTTGGATTCAATTGGATTGGGTTTAAAGTTGGACATTAAAATCCCCTTTGGCCGAGACTTAATGTAGCATGTATATGGGTTTGATTTTAATCAAAAATATGTTGGACATATGATGATGAAAATGAGCATGATTAGTTAGCCTAATTTGTGTTTTAGAAATGTTAATTATGGTGATTAATCATGATATACACTTTAGGTAATTAAATTGCGAAATTGGATTTGTGTAATTTAATTAATTGGGCTAATTTTGGAAATTGAGCTTGAATTGTTGTTATTGGGCTTATTGGGCTTTGTTGTACAAAGTTTGTTTTAGGCAAATTGGATTGGATCCAATTGGGCCCAAAACCACTTCCATAAAGCTCAAATGCGACATAATGGACCTTCGTAATTTAATTGGGCCTAATGGGCCAAAATTAATTTAAAGGCTTATGGGGTAAATCCCGGATTGGACTTTGGTTGCGGGTTTGACCCGAGTTGACCAAAAGTTCACGCCTTAAGAAATTAATTAAAAGCCCATTGGACTTTAATTAAGTTGACGTTGGACGTTAATCGGGCTTTGAGACCCGTAGCGATTAAATTTGGAATTTAAGTCGAAAAGGGTTTATTAATAAAGTGTAATATTTAATTTGGAATTAAATAGTGAATTAGAATTAAATACAAATTGAATTGGATTTAATTGTGTAGTTTAATTTAATTATAGAATTTGTACTTTAAGTATTTATTCGCAAAAAACGAGTTTGACTCGAACAAAATCAAATCGTTGTTTGAACATTGGATGATCACTAATTATCAGATTAATTAATTGGATTAGATTGATTGATAACATGCTTGAGTGAATACATGGTTGTGATGCATGAATAATGTATATCGGATGGATATTAGATGGGTGGGGTAATTTTAGAAATTGTTGTAATAAATTTGATTATTAATTGGACCTGCGTGTCCAGCCTTATCACCTCATATTCTTTGTATTCTCTTCTCACCTATTCCCCTCAATGTAAATGAGGTTTCTTTAGAAGTGTAGTGTAACGGGTAGAAGAAATATTTGTGCTAGCGGGAGAGAGAAAGTGAGAGATTTGATCTAGGATCAATGTGTAAAATATCCATCCGCATATCATTATTATTTTATCATATGCGCTTTTATATATGGTTTAGAATGCATGTTTAAGGGTGTATGATGATGAGACCTTAACAAAGATAATAAATTGGTTGCCAATTTGCACACGAAAAACCCTCATCAAATATCATGCGTTTTTTCCTTCCATTGAGTGATTCTTGCTCAAGATCCTAGATTGGCATGGGTTGTTGGCCAAAGTCAAGCCCTTGTCCGTCTAAGATGTGTTTGAATCACGAAGCTTTGTTCCATATTGGTGTCATGTCCAAGTTGTGGTTTGTTGGCCAAAGTCAAGACCACTTCTTGTCCATCGACATTGATTACGAAGCTTCCATGGTCAATGGGTCGCGCTTGACTGGGATCATTAGGTTTGTTGTGCCAAAGCCAAGGCCTAGTTGATTCAGAGAAAAAAGGTTAGGTAATACATTGGATGTATTGGCATATATAAGATATATGTTTAGGATTTGGAAGTCCACCTACTGGATCTAGGAATTGGATTGGATCCAATTGATCTTAGAGATCTACCTAGTTAATTATCATATAATTTGTTGGCCAAAGTCAAGATTGTGTGATATTTAACGGGATCCTAGCCCACTAGGAAACACAATTTCCCAAGTACTCGACAGAGGGTTAGAGGCTCGCCGAAAAATAGTGGGAGGCAAGAATTGAATTTGCAATACTCGTTCAATTACTCGCCATACGCGCTCATTTAAATTATTTCGTCATTAGATTAAATGTTAGTTGGACTAATATTTAAATTGTTGTTTTATTTAACAGTTGGACTGTATTATAGTTGATTATATATAATTGGATTATATTAATCAATATATTTGAATTAATTAATTTCAGTTACAGTTGATTTTATAATTGGATTATAGTAATCAATGTAATTGAGGTTAATTAATTTAGATTATATTTGATTATATAGTTGGACTATTATATAATTATATAAATAGTACCACAAATCGTTGATTAAATAGTTGGACTATTAGAATCAAGATAGATATGAAAGATTAGTGTTTAAGACATAATCCTGGGTGAAAATGTATTTAAATGACTTTAATTTTCAAATCGGGAATAAATTTTCAGGATGGTCCTGGAAACTAATTAGTTATTTTATTTGATAAAATAAGCCTAAGATCGGAGTTAAGCAAATTAGTGGAACATGATATTTGGAATATTCATGTAATGATAACTTTAGTGCTTAATCCATAATACTTGTCATATAGACTCCTTAATTTCTTTATCAGAACTAAGGATTAGATTCTTAAAGTATGATATTGAATTGAAGGATATTCAAAGATTAGATCTTAGAAGTACTTTTAAAATTGCAATAAATAATTCTTGGAGAATTAAAGACTATTCTCAAGGAGATAAATTCAAAATTTGCAATTAGGCAAGTACTGCAAGGCACACCTTACTACAATATTCTGGAAACCCGAAGCTTGGTCAAAGGCAACTGGAATATTGAAAATGACAAAGGCAAAATCATTATAGTCTTCTTGGAAGATAAATGACATATCCCAAAATGTTCGCACAATTGTGGCAAATGGAATCGCGAAGCGTGACTGTCGTTTGGACAATGCAGACATGAAGGAATTGAAGAGCAAGGCTCTGACTTCAAATATGTTTGTCAAAATTATGTTCATTACTAGTATTAAAATTGGATTTTAGATACTTAGTATGGTACATAAAATATATGTATTGATGTTCAGAATCTGCTATGAGCAGGATTAGAGAACTGTTATAATGTAACTAGTTTGACTAGATACATTATCTCTTTATCAGTGTTTAACCCACCGCGGGTGAACCTTTATATTATAGAACACTAAAGTGTTTTATTATATAAGGATGATATTGAGATAAACACATTAGATGTGAATAACAGAATTTATATTTTGAATATAAATAAATCTCAAATATATATATAATGACAAACAAATAGCTCAAAATGATTTGATCAGAAGAAACTAATTATGGCATTGTTGTCTGGGACACAATCGAACAAGACTCGTATATCCACACTTTCGAAGAGTGGGTACTCGGACTGTTTTGATTCCAATCAAATAAAGTCTACGAATCTAGTTTATTGGGCAATATGCCTAAAACACTATTTACTTGGTAAAAGTGTAAATGCCACCGATCTATAAGCCCTAGTTCATAATAAAGCAAGTGGGCCCATGTCTAGCTAGGCTAGATATGGATATGAATATTTCGTGACCTATACGGATGTGGCATCACGTAATGGTTGTGTGTTTCTTTTGAAGAACACAAATCGGAAACTTTTAGAGTTTCGACACGAAATAGACAAACAGATCGGCTATAGTATTATACCGTCACGGTAAGACCGTAATAGAAAATACTTAAGCAATAAGTTTCTTATATACTTGAAAAAGTATAGTATTCTTTCAAATGAGGACTCCTCCCGGAACACGTCAAAGTGACGGTGTGTCCGAACGGATTAAACGAATCATGTTAGACATGATAAGGCTAATCATGAGTCGCTCTGAGCTACCATTTCCTTCAACGGATAAGTTTTAACAGTGCAATAACTTATTTGGAATAAAGTTCCATAATAATCTGTTTGACAGATTACATATTAGATATGAACGGGAAAGAAACCGGGTTTCTCATTCCTGACCATTTGGGATGCTAGGCATATGTTTGGCTGATACCAAACTAAAACCCAAATTGGATAAGTGTCAATTGTAGGCTATCCTAGGGATACCATAAGTATTGTACTTATACATCTCACCAGAGAACAATTAGATTGTTGCTCACCATGCAGTTTTCCTGAGAGGAATACAGACATGCAGTGGTAAGTGGGAGGATAGTAAAACTCGATGAAAATCGGAGTAATACTATTCAAGGCACCTATTCCTAATGGAACATAAATAGTTCATCAAGGATGAAACTATTCCATTAATCTTTGAGTACACAAGAACCACATAGATCGGAGAGAGTCAGAAAACAACCTAGGGTATGGGTTTCTGATCTCACCTCATAAAGATGTTAATCTTTTAAGGTATACCAACTGATTACGTATGAGGTAGTGATACAAGGTATCGACTCCCTATTATGACAAAGTGTCATGAGTCCGAAATGGATTCCATGTATATCAACAAGTTTGGATACTAGTTGATGTACCATAAGACATTGTGCCTATTGGTACTTTATAAGTCTTCGAGGAAGACATACATGGAAGGCAACATACCAACGTACTAAGCTAGGCTTGTAAAGAAAAGGTAGAGTTATCAACATTGTGTTGATTCTGACGAAACCTTTTACATGTTGCCATTATAAATCCATTTGGATAATGCTTGCTAAAGCTGTGTATTTCATTTATGAAATATGACAGCTTAACGGAAAATCGCTTTCCTGAAAAGGAAACCTTTCGGAGGATGTTTATAACATCATGTCGGTTTTGTCGTACCATAACAAGCAAACAAGGTTTGCAGGTTATTCGATCCATGTTTGGATTGAAGCAAGCATAGGTTCTAGGAATTATCGTTTTGATGTAATCATAAAGGAGTATGATTTAATTCAAAACAATATGATTCTTGTGTATATAAAAGGGTTAGTGGGAGTGCACTGACATGAATATCATGTAAGATAATGATAATATGTCATTTCTTGGAAATGATATTCCCATAAAATAATCGGTGAAAGCTTGGCTTTCCTGATAACGACTATGAGTCGTAACAAAGGTATTATACAATAGTATAACGGTACAGTGAGCTGGAAATCTTCCAAGCAAGATACTGCTGCTGAATAAACAACAAATGCGGATTATTGATGCAGCTGAGGCAGCAATAGAAGCCATTTGGATCGATAAAAAAATCTAATTAGATTAGATATAGTTCTGTTAGCGGCTGAGCTAGGCGTCAGCACAGGCTAAGGAATTAAAGGTCTCATCGACAATCCAGATATATACTTCTATATCATCTGATTCGTTCGGATCATACATCGTGGCGATGTGATGATCGTGTAAATCGCGTCAGTTAATAATCATGCAAATCCGCTGACGAAAACCTTTTCTCAGCAATTTGAGCGAACCGTACATAGTTCGGGTGTTAGACACTCGAGTGACTGGCTATGTGCCAAGTGGGAGATTGTTGGATAATATGACCCATAGCGTCACTATTTGTACAGATCATGGTGTTGTTGTACAAATTAACTATGTGACAAGGAAATTGCACTCTCATCGTTTGTGATTAGATCACCATAGATATATAAATGATGAGAGGCCCATATGATTAGTTCCTGGATTGAGAATGATATGAGACAGTATCAGTCCACGAAGGATTAATCATTAAATATCCCTAGCCGGAGTATTATCGAGACAGGACATCGATAATGCGGAATAGGCTAGTATTGCACTTGTGCGCGTTGTGAGGGCACAACGGCATAGTTCTCATATATTTAAGTATTGGATACTTATGCAAGTGCGATAGGAGGTTGTGTTTCACCGATGGTACGGGAAATAGCTTCGCTCTGGATAGACCCCTCGGAATCCCATTGGTATTATGACTATGTGTCTATGGGAGTCCGACATCAGGGTAGGTGTATTTGGTCTTAACCTGAGACTTGCACCGCTAATGCTTACGACAATCAATATACTTTAGTTGAGGTCGTCTAGGACTCTAACCGTTTCTGTGTACGCCAACTGCTGGGTATATTGAGAATCGTAGAGTATTGGGTGTGATGTCAAGACGGAAGTATCACTTCAGTCATAGTGGAGATGATGTCACGCAGGATACGGTATTAGTGCTCTTAAGTGTTGCGCAACCATCGGGATATTATGACTAGGTCATGCATATCCGATTATAGAGACTAGTTACCAGACATCCGACATGTGCTTCGGACGGGGCAGACACTTATCCAGCCCCAGCCCTAGCACGTGACTATCCGATACTGGGCCGATATACACATACTTGGTAAAGTACGCTTGATACAGATCTTAAATATTCTTAGATGAATATGACCGGAGAATTGGGTAGACTTCGTGCTTTGCTAGAAGCCGATCGTGTCTTGTAAATCGGTAGAATGTAGTACTTGGTACGTACGTGATTCGGATACTCCGACGACCGTATTTACTACCGAATTATCCGGGGATCTCATGGGTCGCTTCCCAAAGATTCACCGATGACGTATGACTCGCACTTATATTAATCTGGGATTAATAAGATGAGAGAGAAAATTAATCTGGGATTAATTACAGAGATATTTTATCTGGATAAAATATCAATTTAAAGAGAGAGAATGATTAATTTGGAATTAATCGAGGAATTAATATATTTGATATATTAAACGAAATTGGATTTCGACGCGGAATTAAAATTAGATTTTAATTCGGGCGAGCGAATTAATTTAGAATTAATTCGTTAGCGACACATGAATAGTGATTTCGCTTGGCGTAATCATTTAATTACGACGCGACGGAAAATTCGTTAATTTAGAATTAGCGAATCCGAGCCCGAGATTATTTACGAGCGCATTCGCATTTCGAATTCGAGAGCGGCTCGTCAAATCAAGCGTCAAATCGCTAGTCGCATCAAGCGTCAAATCACTAGTCACTTTGAGTGATGTGACTTGACTAGATTGATTGATGTGATTTATGGTGATTGATGGAAGTTGTTGAAGCATTAAGGGCTTGACTTTTTCCAAATGGAAAAGTGGTATATGGTTTATTATTTTGGAAATAAAATAACCTAATACACTTTACATTTTAACTTTTCAACATCTCTCTCTCTCTCACGTTGGAAGCAACTTTTCTTCCTCTCATCTCACGCCATTTTCTTCTTTTTTTTACTGGTTTGACCGTGAGTTTTGAAGCAAAAATGGAGGGAAGCAAGTGTGATTTTATGGTAAAATCAAGAGTGCTAGCACACTCCGGGATCAATGCGAAGGTGATAGGGAAGTCCCCCCATGAGTTGGGAACCATTTCGGAAAGCTTGGAGCTTGATTTTGGTGACCAAAACCGAACCAGTGGCTGTGTTTTACTGCTACTGCGTGAGCAGTTCATGAAGGGCAGTGAGCTCATTTTTGTTGCCCAAATCGTCTCTCAACCGCTCGATGTAAGTATTCCGCAACTTCGTCGTTGTATTCGCTTGTGTTTCATGCTTAGATTTGATCTTGGGACCTATAGAAAATCCAACAGATAGTATCATTCAGAATACTGAGCCAAATCCCACGGATACACTTGAAGCTTGCATCACCAATATGACTGACATCGAGCTAGATGCTGAAATCCTGGAATGTATCAACTACCTTGACAAACCATTCCGATTCAAAGTAACACCACCAGTTGAAAGCTTGGAACTGCCAAAGAAAGATCGAATCAAGCCTCGATTGAAGAACCACCGCAGCTGGAACTAAAGTTACTTCCGAGCCATCTCAGGTATGCATTTCTTGGAAACTCTTCTGAATTACCTGTTATTATTTCTTCTTCTCTAACATTGGAGCAGGAGAGAAAAGTTGCTGAGAGTGTTACGAGAGCACAAGAAAGCCATTGGCTGGACTATAGCAGACATTCGAGGCATCAGTCCATCATTTTGCATGCACAAAATCTTGATGAACGATGAGTACAAACCCACAGTGGAGCATCAACGGAGACTCAATCCAATCATGAAGGAAGTCGTGAAGAAAGAAATCATCAAATGGTTGGATGCTGGCATCATTTACCCCATCTCAGACAGCAGTTGGGTGAGTCCTATGCAGTGTGTACCAAAAAAAGGAGGAAGAACATGTGATTACCAATGAAAAGAATGAGCTAATTCCAACAAGAACAGTGACTGGATGGAGAGTATGCATGGATTACCAAAAACTGAACAAAGCCACGAGAAATGACCATTTTCCGCTACCATTCATTGACCAGATGTTAGACAGACTGGCAGGACATGAGTTCTATTGCTTTCTGGACGGATATTTAGGGTACAATCAGATTCCCATCACACCAGAAGACCAGAGGAAACTACATTTACATGTCCCTATGGTACTTTTGCTTTCCGCAGGATGCCATTTGGATTATGTAATGCCCCTGCAACATTTCAGCGTTGCATGATGGCCATCTTCTCAGACATGCTGGAGCAGAGTATGGAGGTTTTTATGGATGACTTTTCTGTGTTGGAGATTCTTTTGACCATTGTTTGCAAAATTTGGAACAGGTGTTACAAAGGGTGAAGATACAAACCTGGTACTCAACTGGGAGAAATGTCACTTCATGGTGCAAGAAGGCATTGTTCTTGGACACCGGATCTCACAAAAGGGGATTGAGGTAGACAAAGCAAAGATAGAGACAATTGAGAAACTACCTCCACCAACATCTGTCAAAGGGATTCGGAGTTTTCTTGGACATGCAGGTTTTTACAGGAGATTTATCAAAGACTTTTCCAAGATTGCAAAACCTCTTTGTAATCTTCTGGAGAAAGATGTGCCTTTCAACTTCACCACAGAATGCCAGAAAGCCTTTGAAATCTTAAAACAGAAGCTGGTCTCTGCTCCCATCATAGTAGCACCAGACTGGACCATTCCATTTGAGGTAATGTATGATGCTAGTGATTTTACTGTAGGTGCAGTTTTGGGGCAACGCAAAGCGAAGCTTTTCCACACCATTTACTACTCCAGCAGAACTTTGAATGAAGCTCAACTCAACTACACAACCACCGAAAAGGAGTTGCTCGCAGTTGTGTACGCTTTTGACAAATTCCGCTCTTATCTGTTGGGTCCCAAAGTGGTTGGTCTACACAGATCATTCAGCAATCAAATATCTGATCACAAAGAAAGATGCCAAACCCAGATTGATCCGTTGGATACTTCTTTTACAAGAATTCGATGTGGAGATTCGAGACAGGAAAGGACAGAAAACCAGGTGGCAGATCACTTATCAAGGCTCGAGAATGGAGAAACAGCTGGCAAAGAATTATCAATTAAAGAAACTTTTCTATATGAACAGCTGTTCGCCATGAAACAACAAGGAAGTCCCTTGGTATGCTGACTATGTCAACTACATTGTGTCAGGAAAATGGCCGTTGGAATGGACAACTCAGCAACGGAAAAGTTCTTCAAAGAAGTCAAACATTATGTCTGGGATGAACCGTACCTGTTTCAAACGTGTGTGCTGATCAACTACTGAGACGATGTGTTCCACAGGAGGAAATCAACAGTGTTTTGCAACACTGTCATTCATCACCATATGGCAGACACTTCAGCGGAAACAAAACTGCAGCCAAAGTCCTACAATCAGGTTTGTTCTGGCCTACTCTTTTTAAAGATGCTTATCTTTTGCTTTTCAATGTGACAAGTGCCAGAGAATGGGAAATATTTCCAGGAGAAACGAAGGACCGTTGCAAAACATTCTAGAAGTGGAAATATTCGATGTATGGGGTATTGATTTCATGGGACCCTTTGTTCCATCATTCGGAAACTTGTACATCCTGGTTGCTGTAGACTACGTCTCCAAATGGGTCGAAGCAATTGCACTGCCATCCAATGATTCAAAAGTCGTGATCAAATTCCTGAAAAAGAACATTTTCACTCGATTCGGAACACCTCGGGCAATTATCAGTGATGGTGGCTCTCATTTCTGCAACAGATACTTTGATGCACTCCTATCCAATACGGAGTTACTCACAAAATTGCCATCATGCTTACCATCCACAGTCAAATGGACAGGTTGAGGTTTCAAACAGGGAAATCAAAAGAATCCTAGAAAGAACCGTTGGATCAACAAGGAGGGACTGGTCAACAAAACTAGATGATGCATTATGGGCCTACAGGACAGCTTACAAGACACCCATTGGTATGTCCCATATCGATTGGTGTTTGGGAAAGCGTGCCATCTGCCAGTTGAGCTTGAGCACAAGGCGTATTGGGCACTGAAGAAGTTGAATTTTGATTCACAAGCTGCAGGAGAGAAAAGACTGCACCAACTCAACGAATTGGAGGAGTTTCGTCTACAGGCTTATGAAAATGCCAAATTGTACAAGGAAAAGACCAAAAAATGGCATGACCGAAAAATAGTGCACAGACAGTTAGAACCAAGAGCAGCAGGTGTGTTGTACAACTCGAGGTTAAAACTTTTCCCTGGAAAGTTGAAATCTAGGTGGTCAGGTCCATTTGTGATCACTCAGGTTTTACCATATGGAGCTGTTGAGTTATTGGATCCCAATACCAATAACACATTCAAGGTTAACAGTCAGCGTGTCAAGCACTACTGGGGAGAATCATTTGAGCGACAAAAGAAAGTGTCACACTTTCAGATCCAGCCTAACGTTCAAGAAGTAAAAGTCTAGCTGACGACTTTAAAACTTAGCGCTCGCAGGGAGGCAACCATGCAATTTTTGTATATATTGTGATTTGGTGTGATTTAATTTTTTGTGTTTAGTTTTTGCAGATTAAGTCATTTCAAGATGGAAGAAGCTCTCGCAAATCTTCACAAGCAATTTCCTTCTCTCCCTCAAAAATCTCTAATGAAAGTTTACAAAGCTCGCTTCGCTTGGAACAAATGAGACTACTGACAATCCATGGTGTGCCCAATGACATTCGTTGGGTAATTGAAGCACGGATTCGATTGGCAGGTGAGTCTTCTGACTCTTTTATTTCACATATGCCTGGTTTTGGAAGAAGCACATATGCAAAGAAACGTAGAGCTAAGCAAATGGGTGTTTCTTTCAAATGTGCACGATGGAATTGCAATACTCGTTGTCGTTCTTTAGGAATGGTGTCTGATAATCGCGAAGACAAAATAAATTCATTAGGGGTGGCTTGAGTAAGGAGTCTTTAGATGATATATCTTCGACTCTTGAGACGCATCCCAGTGGATATGTTCACATAGCCTTTCGCAAATTACACACACAATTTCAAAAAGAAAGACAACTGTTAAGTCTCGGGAATCTGACTCAAAAAGACCCTGTTTGCCAGTTTATAAGAAATTGGATGGGAAGCTTGTCCCTGACGCATAGACGTCGACCAAGCCGCTACTTTTATTATAATTATTATATCTCTTTATCTTTTCCTAATAATTGTTTTGTTGTTTTCTTTTATTTTCTCCGACAGGATCCAGATCTTTTTGACTATCACGATTTGTTTAACTAATAATTGTGATTTCGCAGGTACTAGTGCTATTATTTTACTCACCCTTTCCAGGTATTATAAATTCAACTCATCATTTCACTTTTGAAAACATCCAGAGTAAAAAAATGGAAACCACTTCAAGAAGACGAGTTGAAAATATTTGTGTGTTTTGCGGTAGCACTGTTGGTACTAAACCACAATACATAGAAGCAGCACAGGAATTGGGTCGAGTCTTAGCTGCAAGGAATATGCACTTAATATATGGCGGAGGCAATCTTGGACTAATGGGGATCGTTTCAAAAGCTGTACAGGAAGGAGGCAGTCACGTTTTGGGAATCATCCCAAAACCCTTGGCAGAGGCAAATCTTATTGAACCATCAAACGGAGAGAGAAACTGATCGTACCAGGTATGTCTGAACGACTAGTAGAAATGATTAACCGTGCTGATGCTTTTATTGCTTTGCCAAGAGGCTTGGGTACATTGGAGGAAATTTTTTATGTGTTATCTTGGGCGAACCTGAACATACACCAGAAACCAATTGGGCTGTACAACGTTGATGGGTTTTATGATTTTATTTGTGTGTTTCTTGATGATGCTCGGAGAAATGGGTTCATATCAAAACTTTTAAAAGAACTCATATTTACTGCCAGAACTGCTCCAGATCTAATTGACCAACTCATAGCCTATGAACCAAAAGTTGACCCTATCATTTCAAAGATAAACTGGTCCGAGGACGATCGTGGTAAGAGACGTCGGATTAATCTGGATCTTAACCTTTAATTTCCTGTAGATTTTCAGCTAACCTGGTATTATTTTCTAAACTCTTCTTCTACTGTTTAAGACATTGAGGACAATGTCTCATTTAGGTTTGGGGGAGGGAATTAGTTATTAGTACCTTGTTTTTAGTTTGTGTGTATTTTATTTTTAGTCCAAAATTTTTCAAAAAAAAAATTGAAAAATTTCAAAAATTACAAAAATATTTTGCATTTTTGTGTTTTTATTTTGACTAAAAAGTGTGAAATTGGTAAAGATAGCTGAGTAAGGAGTTTCACTCCTGAGACGTATCTCAAACCATTTTTGAAACAAGTTAATTTTTGTTTATTTCATTTTAAATTATTTAATTTGTGAATTCTCCATAACACTGACTAAAATGGATCTTCTTATGCTCAGTTGGCAGGTATTATCAACATACATGGTAATATATAGACATGAGCTAAAATTGAAAAGTTTGTAATATTCGGTGCTCTAGTTTAATTGGAGGAAACATCTCAAAAAGCAGTGGAGTAAAAAAAAAAAAAAAAATTCTGATGTACAAAAATAAAGTATCTAAGATCCGGGTTATTAAGTCTGTAAGGGTGTTTTAACACCTAGTGCCCTAAAACCAACTGGTTTGGGAGTCACTGGCCCAAAGCTCGCTACATGGATCGAATATGCTACAAAAAAATATATTTATATCTGAAGTCTGAGTAATAAGTTCGTAGGGGTGTCTTAACACCTGGTGCCCTAAAGCCAACTGGTTTGGGAGCCACCAACCCAAAGCTCGCTACATAGACGGAAGGTATTGTATATAAATAAAAATTCAAAATTCAGAAAAATCAAAGAAAAAATCAGAAAAATCAGAAAAATTATTCCATTGCTACAGAAAGATGTGAAATCTGATAGAACTTTAGGACAAAAATATTACTCTATTATCAACTGCACTTATGACTGTTGTGGGCAAAAATGAGTTGTTTAATTTTGTTGGCTGTGTATATGAAGAATGGTAAATATAATCGAGAGAATTTACTTATTCGGTAATTTAGAATGAAACAAAACAACTAGTAACTTGGAGTAGAAGTTTCACCTAATTAGTCACTAACATCTTTATTCTCTTTTCGCTTGTCTTTTTGCTTTTGTGTGCATTAGTTTTATTACCTTTTTACTTTTGTAAAATGTTTGTGGGTATCATTGCTGTAAACCCTCACGAGACTACAACTCGTCCACTAGGGACACCTAGGGGTTTAAAGGCTTTTGCATATGCTAAATGCAACCGTGATCCCTAGGAAAGTGGCTTAGTTAAATTTTAATTATGTTATTTTATTCTATGTTTTGCTCGAGGACTAGCAAAATGTTAGGTTTGGGGGTGTGATGAGTGGTATTTATATCACTATTTCCCACTCATTTATCCTAATATTTTGTATAGTTTCTTGAGTCTTGTGAATATTTTGATGTGTTTTGTGTTATTTTGTAGATAAATAAAGTTTCAAGACATTCTGGAGGTGATTTGGGGCAAAACAGTGAAAATTGGCGAAAAAAGGGTGTTTTGGTAATTCCAGCGTCGCGACGCCCAGACATTCAGCGGCGCGACGTCCAGCATACGCCGAATCTGCTAACATGCGCCTGGTCAACTGGTCAGAATTTGAGAAGTTTGACTTTGCTAACGTGCGCCGCGTGCCACGTGTCACCATCACAGCCAATCTACTAACATGCGCCATGCCACGTGTCATCATCATATGCTGCCGACACTCAGAGTTGACACGTGTCGCCTCATCATCAGCCATGTCATCGGTCAAAAAGTCAACTTCGCCATGTGTCACGCCACGTCATCCGCCACGTCACAAGGTCAACCAAGTCAACTTGCCACGTCAGCATCAGCCAATCACAGCGTGACACGTGTCGCCACGTGTCGCAATCCTATTGTGCCGACAATTGCAATGCCGCGTCATCGCACGTCAGCATGACGTCATCAATGACGTCATCACAATAATTGAGTCTTAGCCGTCTTGCCACGTGTCGCGCGTGAACAGTCAGCCGCCGTGCCACGTGTCGCCTCCTCAGCGTGCCACGTCGAACTATTCCAGCGTCGCGACGCGACGTGGCGGCGTCGCGACGCTGAGCAAAATTTTTCTATAAATTCAGCGCGAATTTCAGATTTTACAGACCATTCTCTCTCTTCTATTCCGCGTAATGAGAGAGTTTCTCTCTCTAGAATCTTTAGTTTTTAATTTTTTTACTTTTGTAATTAATTTTTAATTACGTTTTGTAATAATAGTAATTTACTTTCTTTACTTTTTACAGTTTTTACTATTCACATGAGGAGGTAATTTCCCCAGCTAGGGTGAAAGGTAATTCTTTTACTGTTACTATTTAGATTAATCTCCCTTAAAAATAATATATTTACTATTTAAAATACTGATTAATAAAGGATACCGCTATATTGGTCGGTTGGCAATTCAATTTAATCTGGTTTAAACCTGACTAATCAAGGAAACCGCTATATTGGTCGGTTGGTAAGTTTATTTTCTGTTGGTTTGAACCTGATTAATCAAGGATACCGCCAGATTGGTCGGTTGGTAAATTTATTTTGGTACCGCCTTTATGGCTGGATTATGGACAAATATTACCACCTATATGGCTGGTTGGACTTAATTTGACTTAATCAGGATACCGCCAGATTGGTCGGTTGGTAAAATATTATCACAAGTTTATATATTATTTTATGAGAGATCTAAATTAGTAGTAGTAAAAGTAATTCCTTTTGCCTTAGCATTTTATTTCATTTGTAATTTACTTTTCAGCATTTTACTCACCGCAATTACTTTTCAGCATTTCATTTTATGTCTTTAAGTTTTTATTAGCCCTAGTTATGTGTTGTAACTAAATTAGTTATCTGGGGTTGTGATGACTTTTAATATCACCGTTTTATAAGGGGTTAAATTATAGCTTGGGTAATATAAAGATTTATTTATTGAGTCTTAATCTTAATGCATTTTTATTAATTGACCACTAATAAAATTGATATGGTAAATCTAAAATGAACTAGACATAGGGATTTTAGGTTTCAGCCTTAGACTCAATAGCCCACGATCTTCCTTGAGGATAGATAACCCTTTAATAGATTTCCTTACAGGATAGGAATATACCTGTCGGGCGGGGGTAGCCATAATTGGAACTTAAACTTAATGAATCCAGATAATTTTGTTGACATAGACATATGGTTCAATTGGGTTAAACTGGGTATTTGTGTCTGACCTTCGACAGAGGCTTACACATAATTTAGTGTTCCAGGTTAATAAATCAATATATTACCCAGCTTTAAAATAACCACTTCATCTTTAAAATAATATTAAAAGAAATCACAACCCTAGATAGTTTTTAATATTGAATTTTCTTAAAATCTACTTTCGAACAATTTTATTTACTTGTCTTTAAATTTAGAATCGTCGTCATTTCAAATCAATTAAACAACCTGTTAGATACTAGTAATAATTTGACCTCATAAAATTAATAACTTAGGTATTAAGTCCTCGTGGGATCGATACTTTTTATACTACTTGAACGATACGTACGCTTGCGTTATACGTGTGTGTTTACGCCGGTCAGTAGATCATGGTAATTTTTGTTTTTTTAGACCATTGGATGTTTTAAAGACATGATATATATTGATTTGAATTAATTGGATTGAAATCAAAATCGAATATAAAATTATCATATTGCCGTGAACTTGGAGCATGTTAATGACTTGATTTTGTTTCAATAATGTTGGACATGTATTGAAAATAAGATTGCATGATTAATTAATAAATTGATGTTTTGAAAATGTTAATTTAGATAATTAATTGTACAATACACTTTAATTAATTAAATTGTGAATTTTGGAAGATTAGAATTTAATTAATTAGGCTTAATTTGGAATTGGGCTAAAGTTGTTGTATTTGAGCCTAATGGGCTTGGTTGGGCCAAGTTGGTTTAGGACAATTGGATTGAATCCAAATTGGGCCTAAACCGTTCCATTAAGTCCAAATATAATATATGGGCCTTTAAATATTTAATTGGGCCTAATGGGCCAAAATTGATTTCTGGGAAAATATGGTGATTCCTTAATTGGGCCTTGGTATTTGGGTTTGACCATATTGACCAAAGCCCATGCCTTAAGAAATTAATTGAAAGCCCATTGGACTTTAATTAAATTGACATTGGATGTTAATTGGGCTTTGAGACCCATAAGAAGATTAGATTTAGAATCTAAGTCGTAAAGGCGCATTAAAAGTGTAATTATTTAATTTGGAATTAAATATAGAATTAGTATTGAATACAAATTAAACGGATTTAAAATTGTAGTTCGATATAATTCAAGAATACGGACTTTGAGTACTTATTCTTAAACGAGTTGGACTCGCGCAAATCAAATCGTTGTTTGAACATTGGATGATCACTTAATTCAAAGATTAATTAATTGGATTAGATTGATTGAATAACATGCTTTGTGTGAATACATGGATGTGTTGTATGAATAATGTATATCGGATGGATATTAGAAGGGAAGGGGCAGTTTTGGAAATTGTTGTAATAAATTTAGAATTTATTAAATTGGACATGCGTGTCCAGCCTTTATCTCTCGATTCTTTGTAATTCTCTTCTCACCAATTCCCCTCAATGTTAATGAGGTTTCTTTAATTGTATTATGTAATTGGGTAGAAGTTAGAATAGTGCTAGCCGGGGAGAGGAAATGGAGTGATTTGTTCTAGGAATAATTTGTGAGATATACATCCGCATATCATTATTAATTTATTTATCGCGCCTTATTATGCTTTTAGAATGCATGCTTAAGGGTGTATGATGAGACCTAATCAAAGATAATTAATTGGTTGCCAATTTACGCGAAAAACCCTCAACAAATATTAAATGTTTTCCTTCCATTGAATGATTCATTCTCAAGATCCAAGATTGGCACTGGTTTGTTGGCCAAAGTCAATACCTTTGTCCATCGCGGATGTGTTTTAATCATGAAGGCTTTGTTCCATATCGTATGTCTTGCCCAAGTTGTGATTTGTTGGCCAAAGTCAAGATCACTTCTTGTTCATCGACATCGATTACGAAGCTTTCCAAGGTCAATGGGTCTCGCTTAACTAGAATCATTAAGCTTGTTGTTTCAAAGCCAAGGCTTAGTTGATTCAAAGGAAAAGGTTAGGAAAATATATTGGATATATTGGCATATATATTGTATATATGTTTCGGACTTGGAGGTCCACCTACTGGATCTAGGAATTGGATGAGATCCAATTGATCTTAGAGATCTACCTAGTTAAATATCATACAGCTTGTTGGCCAAAGTCAAGGTTGTGTGTTATTTAACGGGATCCTAACCCACTAGGAAACTAGGTTTCCCGAGTACTCAACAGAGGGTTAGAGGCTCGCCGAAAAATAGTGGGAGGCTAGTATTGAATTTGTAATTTCGTTCAAATACTTGGCATTACGTGCTTTCAAATTATTTCGTCAATTATATATTTATTAGTTGGACTAATATTCTATTATTTTTCTTGTAACAATTGGACTGTACCCAAATATCGTTAATTGAATAGTTTGACTATTGCAATTAAGATGGCTGGAAAGATCGGAGTTAGAGACATTATCATGGGCGAAAATGTCTTTAATGGCGTGAACTTTCCTGATTGGGATATGAACCTCAGGATTGTCCTGGGGGCTGAGATGATGCTCTATACGATAGAGAGACCCCTCGGGCTTAAGCCCGGAAATGAGCAGCCGCTTGAGCTTGAGCTTTGGAAGACTCATAGCGATGACAACTCAACTTCTCAGTCCGTCATGCTCGCTGCGATGACCCTTCAATTTCGTCGCCAAAACAAGGGATTGGATCCATATACTATGATGGCAAAAATGAAGGACCTTCACTGATCTAACCTTAGATCACAAAGGTATGAATTGCAGAAAAAGCTCTTTCGCTCTCGAATGTCGGATGGTACATCTGTTGAGCACCATGTGTCACAGATGATTGCCGACATTGAACAACTAGGTCAGCTAGGCATAACCTTTGAGGCTGAGACTTCTATAGATTTGATCTTGCAGTCTCTTCCTGATAGCTGGAGCGGGTTCATCATGAACTACAATATGATGAACCAAGACCATACTCTTGGAGAGCTGATGGCAATGCTGCGTGAAGCAGAAAAAGAGCTGATGAAGGGAAAAAATCATGAGGCACACTTCGCTTCAACATCTCAGTCTCCCAAGGCTTGGCCGAAGGCAACTGGAGGTGTAAAGAAGAAGAAGAAGAATGGCAAGGCTAAATCGTCAAAACCTTCTGGGAAGGGTAAGGACAAATCCCAAGATGTATGTCTACAGTGTGAAAAGTGGGGTCACTGGAAGTGTGACTACCGCGAGTACAAGGCACACGTGAAGGAAATCAAAGCGGGCAAGGCACCGGCTTCAGGTATGTTTATTATATAAATAAACATGTCTACTTCTAGTTTTAAAAATTGGATTTTTGATTCTGGTTGTGGTACTCATATATGTACTGATGTGCAGGATCTGTAGATTAGCAGGAGACTGGCCTCATGAGAGATTGACCTCCGCGTTGGAAATGGGACTCGAGTCGCCGTTTTGGCCGTTGGGACTTATATTTTGGAACTGCCCTCGGGGCATGTACTTAATCTTTCAGACTGTTATTATGTACCTAGTTTGACTATGAATATTTTATCTGTATCTTTATTGGCCCATTATGGCTATACTTTTGTTTTTAGAAACACTGTGTGTTTTATGTATAAAAATGATATGGAGATATGCAGTGCTGATGTAGATAATGGTCTTTATATTTTGAATATAAATCTATCTCAAACATATAATGTAACAAACAAAAGGCTTAAACTAAATAACAAAGATGAAACTTATATGTGGCATTGTCGTCTGGGACACATTAACAAGACTCGCATATCCACACTTTCAAAGAGTTGGTACTTGGCGGATTTGATCCAAATTCATATGACGTCTGCGAATCTTGTTTATTAGGCAAAATGCCTAAAACATCTTTTAGCGGTAAAGGTGCATGTGCCACCGAACTGTTAGCCCTGGTTCATAGTGACGTATGTGGGCCCATTTCTAGCCAGGCTAGAGGTGGATATGAATACTTCGTAACCTTTACGGATGATGCATCGCATTATAGTTATGTGTATCTTATGAGACACAAGTCGGAAACCTTTGAGAAATTCAAAGAGTTTTGACATGAAGTAGAAAGACAGACCGGTAAAAGTATTAAAACATTACGGTCAGACTGTGGTGGAGAATACTTAAGCAATGAGTTTCTTGATTACTTGAAAAAGTATGGTATTCTTTCACAGTGGACTCCTCCCGAAACACCGCAATTAAACGGTGTGTCTGAACGGAGAACCGAACTTTGTTGGACACGGTAAGGTCGATGATGAGTCGCATAGAGCTACTTATTTCCTTCTGGGGATATGCATTGAACAGTGCAATACTTATTTTGAATAAGGTTCCGTCAAAGTCTGTTCAACATACTCCGTATGAAATATGGACAGGAAAGAAACCGGGTTTCTCATTCCTGAAGATTTGGGGTTGCTGGGCATACGTCAAACGTTTGGAAGGTACCAAACTAGAGCCCAAATCGGATAAATGCCTATTTGTAGGATATCCTAGGGAAACCAAAGGATATTACTTCTATCACCCACAAGATAACAAAGTATTTATTGCTCTACATACGGTTTTCCTTGAGAATTAATTCCTAAATGCAGTGGCAAGTGGGAGGAAAGTAGAACTCGATGAAAATCGGAGTGATACTATTTCTGGTACAGAATCCTTAACAGAACATGAACAGTTCATCAGGGATGAAACTGTACCACAATCTTCGAATACATAAGAACCGCGTAGATCGGAGAGAGTCAGAAAACAACCTGAGAGGTATGGGTTTCTGATCTCACCACATGTGGATATTAATCTTATTGAGGAAGACGAATCGGCTACATATGAGGAAGCGATATAAGGTATCGACTCCGATTTACGGCAAGAAGCCATGATGTCGGAAATGGATTCCATGTACACCAACCAAGTTTGGACACTGGTTGATGCACCAGAAGGCGTAAAGCCTATTGGTTGCAAATGGGTCTTTAAGAAGAAAACGACATGGATGGCAACATACAAACGTACAAAGCTAGGCTTGTAGCGAAAGGGTATCGTCAACGACATATGTCGATTACGATGAAAATTTTTCACCCGTTGCCATGATTAAATCCATTCGGATTATGTTTGCTATTACTGCATATTTCGATTACGAGATATGGCAGATGGACGTCAAAACTGCTTTCCTTAACGGAAATCTTTTGGAGGATGTTTATATGCAACAGCCTGACAGTTTTGTCGTACCTAAATATGCAGACAAGGTTTGCAAGTTAAATCGATCAATTTATGGATTGAAGCAACCAACGTTTTGATGAGATCATAAAAGAATATGATTTCGTTCAAAACGAGGATGATCATTGTGTATATAAGAAGGTTAGTGGGAGCGCACTGACATTCATTGTCCTTTATGTCGATAATGTATTGCTTATAGGCAATGACATTCCCATGCTACAATCGGTGAAAGCTTGGCTTTCGTTAAAATTCTCCATGAAAGATCTGGGAGAAACAACCTTTATTCTGGGAATAAAGATCTACCGGGATAGATCTAGAAAGTTGCTTGGACTCTCCCAGAGCACGTATATTGACAAAGTGTTGAAGAGATTCAACATGGAATAGTCTAAGAGGGGACTATTGCCAGTGTCACTCTATCTAATGACATGTGTCCTAAAACTCAAGATGAGAGAGACAACATGAGTCGGATCTTGTTCGCTTCGGTAGTCGGATCGATCATGTATGCCATGATATGTACGCGACCTGATGTCTCATATGTTTTGAGTATGTGTAGTCGCTATCAGGCCGATCCAGGTGATGGTCACTGGATGGCGGTTAAGAACATCCTTAAGTATCTTAGACGAACTAAGGATGCTTTCTTAATCTATGGAGATGGAGAACTTGAGGTAACTGGGTTTACCGATGCAAGTTTCCAAACCGATAAAGACGACTGTAAGTCGCAATCTGGGTACATATTTTGTTTGAACAACGGAGCAGTAAGCTAGAAATCTTCCAAGTAAGAGACTGTTGTTGATTCAACAACAGAAGCGGAGTATATTGCTGCAGCTGAAGCAGCAAAAGAGGCAGTTTGGATCCATAAATTCCTAATTGGATTAGGAGTAGTTCTGTTAGCAGCTGAGCCCGTTCCATTGTATTGTTACAATAACGGGGCTATAGCGCAGGCTAAGGAACTGCGGTCTCATCAACGATCCAAGCATGTTCTTCGACGTTTCCATCTGATTCGTGAGATCATACATCGTGGCGATGTGAAGATCGAGAAGGTTACATCAGAGGACAACATTGCAGATCCGCTGACGAAAGCTATTCCTCAGCAAAAATTTGAACGACATGTACATAGTTCAAGTGTTAGATGCTTGAGTGACTGGCTATAGGCCAAGTGGGAGATTGTTGGACAATTATGACCCATAGCGTCACTATTTGTAAAAGACATTGTGATTTTTGTACAAATTAACTATGTGACAATGGAAATTGCATTTTATCATTTTTGTAATTAGATTACTAGTATATATAAATGATAAAAGTCCTTATGATTAGTTCTGGATTATAAGATATGAGACAATATCAATCCACAAAGGTTTAATCATTAAATATCCCTAGTCGTAGTATTATCGAGACTGGACATCGATAATGCAGAATAGACTAGTATTGCACTTGTGCGTGTTATGGAAGCGTAACAGCATAGTTCTCATATATTTAAGTATTGGATACTTATGCAAGTGTGATAGGAGGTTGTGTTTACCGATGGTACGGAAACAGCTTCGCTCTGGATAAACCCCGCGGAATCCCATTGGTAGTATGACTATGTGTCTATGGGAATCCACTTCAGGGTAGGTGTATTTGGTCTTAACCTGAGACTTGCATCGCTAGTACTTGCGACAATCAATACGCTTTGGTTTTGGTCGTCCGGGACTTTAACAGGTTTTGTGTACGCCTCTTCTAGGTTTATTGAGAATCGTAGTGTCAAGACGGAAGTATCACTTCAGTCATATGGAGATGATGATCACGCAGGGATACAGAACCGGTTCTCTATTATATTGCAACTATCGGGATAATATGACAAGGTCATGATTATCCGATTATAGAGACTAGTTGCTTGTGATCCGATATATGCTTCGTACGAGGCAAACACTATTCCAGTCTCAGGCCTTGCATGTGACATCTGATACTGGATCGCAATATGCAATACTACGTATACTACGTCTGACATAGATTATATATTCCTTTAAGAATATTTCTGGAGAATTGGGTAGGCATGGCGCTTTGCTAGAAGCCAATCATGTCTCGTAAATCGGTAAGAACGTGGTACAAGGTACGCACGTGTTCGGATAGTCCGACGACCGGATTTACTGCCAACATATCCAGGGATCTCATGGGTCGCTTCCCGAAGATTCACCGATGACGTATGACTCGAACATAATTAATCTGGGATTAATTACGACGAGAATTTATCTGTGATAAAATTCAATTAGAAGAGAGAGAATGATTAATTTGGAATTAATCGATAAATTAATATATTCGATATATTAATTTAAAATTAGATTTCGACGTGAAATTAAAATTGGATTTTAATTCGGGCGAACGAATTAATTTAGAATTAATTCATGAGCGACTTTAACGGTAATTTTGCTAGGCATAATTATTTAATTAAATTTGATTTAATTAAGTCGCAACGGAAAATTCGTTAATTAGGAATTAACGAACCCGAGCCCGGGATGTGTTTGCGGGCCCACTCGAATTTTGAATTAAAGTGGGGCCCACAAGTCACATCATTAGTCACCTTTTGTGATGGAAATCACATCAACTTTGAGTGATGTGACACAAGTCACTTTTGGTGATGGAGGTGGTTGAGAGCATTAATTGCAATTTTGGCTCTCAACACTTTTTGTGTTTGGTTTTTGAATAAACTATTTACAACTTTTGGTATTAGACTTGTTATGTTTTAGAAACAAAACACAAGACATAAACAAAACAACTCTCCCTCCCAAAACTCTCTCCTGGTCGTGAGCCTCCAAAGGCAAAAGGGAAATTTTTGTTGCAAAAATTTCCAAAGCTAGCACTTAAAGAGTTCTTACAAAGGTGATAGGGAAACCTTTCCCATTGAGCTTGGAATCTCAAATCACTCATAGCTTGGAGCACAACTTCAAAGAGAAGATCTTGGAGCACTTCTCAAAGGAAATTTTTTGTTATCAACACATCCTCTCTTCCGTTCATTGTAAGTATATTTCCGCTATACTTTTCTTTGTATTCACATTATTTCATGCTTTAAATTTTCTTGGGATGATCTTAGAGACCAACATTATGAACCCTAATTTTTTAATTTCATCAAATTGACCAATTTTAACAAATCTTTAAAATCCAACACTTTAATCCATTCATTACTTCACCAAACAAGCCTCACCACTTTGAAATAACTCTAGAACAATTCTAGGTCACCAAGGAGTGGCTCAACAACTCTAGAATGGCAACTTGGTGGGAGGAATAGTTTATAAACTGAAAAGACTTAGTTTAATTTCTGTATTTATAATATTAACTTAGTAAATCATATACTGAATCACAATAATCTTGGTAGTATAGATTTAAGTTATTATTAGGGTGTTCAATTATCACAAGCATACACATAGTGATAAAGTTGAAAAATAATTGTGTGTTGCATAATTGGTTGAGAATTTAAAGTGTGATCATACACAAGTAATTTCATCCAATCTTGATTGACACATACATATATATATCTACACATATCGAATATTGTATTGTAAATCATAAGTGTAATACTGAGTTTGAATTGCTAAGAGATCCTATTGAAAAAGTGTTTAAAGGATATTCTGTCAAAAGGCGATAAGAGCCTAAGTGGTCTGGGATTTAAGTGGTTACTCCGGACCCCCCCCCCCGTCCTCTGGGAATATTCTTTTATTTACTTTTCTTAAGAATCTTTAGTTGAAATTCAAGGACTTGTGTTTATTGGAACCACTGTCCAATAGAACAACAAATGGTTACTTAGTATATCACTTTGAACAAGATCATTTGTTGATCGTTGTGCAATTTATCTTTTGTAGACTAATTGACCCCTGTTGGTTTTTCCAGTTACATATGGCTAGCGGAAACATCACAGTACCGGTCTCTCATGGAGAAAAGCCGGAAAAGTTTGGTGGGGCAAACTTTAAACAGTGGCAGAACAAAATATTGTTCTACCTGACAACTTTGCAGTTGGTTAAATACCTCAAAGATCCTCCGGATCCTGTGGAGGGTGAATCGGAAATAGCCAAGCAACTGCGGGAAGAGACATGGTCGTCTGGCGACTTCTTGTGCAAGAACTACCTTTTGGGTTGACTTGACAATACCCTATATAATGTGTACCAAGGCATGGTTTCTGTGAAGGTTCTCTGGGAATCTATCAACAAGAAATATAAAACCGAGGATGCCGGAAAAAAGAAATTTATGCAATTCAAAACAAGTACTGAAGAGTTTTGTACTCTTTCCCATTCCGATAATGACGCAGAGTGTTGTCTGTCAAGGTTAGGATAAGCTAAGGCTTTTAATGATCACAATATTAGGAGATGAGTCCTAATTGGGGTAAAGGCAGATTACCTCTTCATAGTAGATCACATATTTCAAGTAAGAAGTGAGGTCGCTTCCATGGGAACCTTTAAAGGCGGGTTACCCTAAAGTACTTGATGAATCCAGGACCGTTGTTCAGGGCCGAAATGAACACAACTGTAGAACAGGAAATGGTCGAAGTAAAGATGTGTGTAGGCAGTTGTCTTGGTTTACACCAACGACAGAACAGTTCAAGACTATGGGTCACTGGTTTGCCAAGTAAATCCGATTGTAATTCACTAGGAAAGGTTCAAGGTGAAAGCTACCTATTTCGATGCAGCTTTAGTTCACGAAAACTCTCTCAAGTGTCTGCATGAATATTTGAAAAATTGTGGGGGATTGTTGTAAATTCTTCAAATCTTCAAATATATTTATTTGGATGGAGGAGGGACATGTCCCTTGGATGGTACCCCATAGGTACATGTCCTCCATTTGTTTGTAACATGGTCCTATGCTCCAAGGGGTGCATAGGAGGGGTACAACCCTTTGGAGGGTTGCACCTTAACCCAAATGGTGCCCTCGAATCACTCTTCCATGCTTATAAAAGGAAGCCCTCTTGTTCCTTAATACACACAAAAAGAAATCTGAATTACATCAATAAATGAGAGTCTAAAATTACTTTCTAGAGTCTGAGAGAATTCCACCATATTCCAAGTTCGAGATCTTGTTAAGGCGTGCCCCTTGAACAAGAGGAATCCGGCTTATCCTGGGAGAACATTAGCCACAAAACCCGTAGAGCACCGAGACGGGGCTGATAAGTTCTTAAGGACAGGGATTTGTCTCGACTCGGATCAAAAGTTTCGTCATTGTTCCAGGTTTTCCTTTGTTCTTTGAGTTTTAGGGTTTATATTTGTAGAGACTGGTTTCTTAGATTTGTTTTCTGGTTTTGAATTGTTGGTAGCATGTTAATTCTTGTTTAATGACACTAAGTATCCAACACAAATGGTAAAGTGCAGTACATATTTATAGACCCAAAAAGGAAAGCACTATTGTCTAATTCTAATCCACTAACTTACTGCATATAAACTGGAAATATAAATGGGATATGGCCTACATGGAAGTAGGAACTAACTTGCCATGATCTAACATGGCTTGAGTGGGTAGTTTTGAATCATCCATTAACACTCCCCTTTGATTCAAAATTACACAATCCCAACTTTTCTCTAAAATAGATGAACTTATCAAGAGGGATTGATTTTGTTAGAATATCTGCAAGTTGTTGATTGGTGTTACAGTATTTCAGTTTGATTGTACCATCTGCAACTTGTTCGCGGATGAAATGGTGACGTATGTCAATGTGTTTTGTTCTTCCATGAAAAATCGGATTCTTCGTCATTACTATTGCAGCTTTTTTGTTGCAAAAAATATTTGTAGATTCATTTTATTCTTGAAGAAAATCTGCTAGCAAGCGTCGAAGCCAAATTTCTTAGCAAACAGCAGAGGTGGCAGCAACATATTCAGCTTCATTTGAGGAAAGCGTTGTTGATATTTGCTTCTTCGAACTCCAGGTAATTACTCCAGATCCAAGGCTGAAAACATTGCCTGAAGTATTTCGTCTGTCATCTACACAACCTGCCTAGTCACTGTCAGTGAAGCCGAGCAATTTGAAGTCTGCAACATGATTGTACCATATACCATAGTCTTTTGTTCCTGCAACATATCTCAGGATTCTTTTTGCAGCTCCATAATGACGCTTTGTCGGATTTTGCATGTACATGGAAACAACACCAACAGAAAAAATAATATCTGGTCGAGTATGGGTTAGATAAATCAAGCCTCCAACTAAGCTCCTGTAATACTTAGCATTTGCTTCCCCTGTGTCATCTTCAACTATCAGCTTCTCATTTAGATTCATGGGAGTGCTTGCAACTTTACAATTCAGCATATTGAATTTTTTAAGTAGATCTGTAGCATATTTCCTTTGTGAGATAAAAATGCAACATGTTTCCTGACTCACTTCAATTCCAAGGAAATAGTGCAGTAAACCTAAATCTGACATCTCAAACTACTTCATCATATTATTCTTGAATTCAGCTACTAAAGGTTCACTTGAGCTCATATAAATAATATCATCGACATAAAGACAAACAATGAGTAAATCATTCATATGCTTCTTCAAGTACAAATTTAGCTCATTTTTACTCCTATAAAACCCATTTTGCAAGAAATAGGAATTTATCTTACTGTACCATGCCCGGGGAGCTTGCTTCAACCCATACAATGTCTTTTTTTAATTTGTAAACAATAGCCTCTTTTTCTGTAACTTCAAATCCTTCAAGTTGCGACACATAAACTTTTTCTTGTAGCTCACCATTCAAAAAGGCAGACTTGACATCAAACTTATAAATTGGTAATTGAAATTGAGCTGCTAAAGCAAGAAATACCCTTATTGTTTCAAACCGGGCAACTGGTGAAAACGTCTCCTTGAAGTCAATTCCTTGTTGCTGTGAGTACCCTTTTGCAACTAAACGGGCCTTGTGTTTTTGTAAACTCCCATCTGCATTGAACTTTGTCTTGAAAATCCATTTCAGTCCAACAATATTTTTACCTTCTGGTAGTTCAGTCAACTCCCATGTGTTATTTTTCTCAATTGTCTTTATCTCCTCTTTCATTGCTTCATACCATTCTTCTTTCTGAATAGCTTCTTCAAAGTTGTGTGGATCTGCAGCAAATAAGGCAAAACTACAAGTTTCATAAAGTTCTCTAAAGGATCTAAACTTCTTTGGAGGAGTTGACTCAGCAGATGATGAATTGCTGCCACTATCTGCAATAGAATTGCTTGTAGAATCTGCATTTACAACTCCATTTTGCACACTTTCTGTTTCAATTGGGATTTGGCCTTGGATTCAATTATTTTCTTCGCTCCAAGTCCATTTGGCAGCTTCATCAAATACTACATCTCTGTTAATAAGTATTTTGTCTCTCTTGAGGTTATATAGCTAAAGGCTTTGGATTGAATGCAATAACCAATGAAAATGCATTTTTCAAATTTCTCATCTAATTTATAACAATATTGTGATTTTATCAAAGCATAGGCAATACAACCAAATACTCTTAAGTGGCTTACCCGAGGTTTCCTACCTCTCCAAAATTCATAAGGAGTTTGATTTTGTACAGCTTTTGTGGGTGAAATATTCAACAAATAAATTACAGTAGCAACTGCATCTGCCTAGAAATTATTTGGGAGACCCTTTCCTTTTAATAAGCTTCTTGCCATCTCCACCACCGTTCTATTTTTTCGTTCCACCACACCATTCTGTTGCGGCGTGTATGGTGCTGTCAATTCCCTGTGAATGCCATTTTTTTCGCAAAACTCATTGAAATCAGTATACACAAATTCTCCACATTTATCAGTACGAAGTGTTTTAATCAAACAATCACTTTGCTTTTCAACCAAAGTCTTAAACTTCTTAAACCATTCAAGAGTTTCTGATTTATTTTTCAGAAAATAAACCCAATTCATTCTACTGTAATCATCAATAAATAACAAGAAATACTTACTTCCACCAAATGATTCAGTATGCATTGGCCTACACAAATCTGCATGTATCAACTCAAGGAAACTTGTGGCTCTCCAAGCTATTCCTGTAGGAAAAGACTTTCTGTTCTGCTTTCCAAAAATACAACCCTCACAGAGATCAAGAGAGGTGATTTTAGGGAGACCGATAACCATACATTTCTCATTTAATAGCCTCAAGCCATTAGAATTCAAGTGCCCATACCGTAGATTCCATAACTCTGATTCATCACTTGAACGTGCTACTAACGCCCAAGATTCTGCATTTGACACTTCAAGAGGGAACATTTTACTTTTTGTCATCTGAATATTAACAATAGCATTACCAGAATTTTTATATTTGATAACGTATTAGTTATTATCAAAGATAACATAATATCCACTATCAACCAATTGTCCAACACTCATCAAATTATGATCCAAGTTTGGCACATAGAAGACATCATAGAGGAGCTTCACCTTACCATCTGATATTTTTATTGCAACAGTACATTTCCCTTCCACCTTAATTTGTTTATTGTCACCAAGCCTTACTTGTATCTTGTGCGACTCATCAAGATCTTTGAAAATCGACCTTTCTCCGGTCATATGGTTTGAGCATCCACTATCAAGAAACCATACATTGTTGCATATATTAGTGTCATGCAAAAGGGTCATGAATAACTTACTTTCTTCCTCTTTTTCTTCTGTGAAATTAGCTTGCTTCTGTTTACTCCAGCAATTTGGCTCAGTATGCCCATTTTTTTTCTTACAATAGCTGCACCAAGAATCATTCCTTCTTTGACCATTGTACTGTCTATTTTCATGTCCTCCATTAGAACGTCCTCTTCTGCCTCTGCCTCTTCCTCATCCATTTTCTGAGGGCTTGTCAAATTTTTGAGCTGATGACTCTCATTTCACTTGAAATGCCTTTTCTTCATTATTTTCAATGGATCTACTAATTCTTGCTTCATGAGCTTGCAAAGAACCCATTAGTTCATCAAATGAAAAAACTGACAAATCCTTCAACTCGTCTATTGTAGCAACAACATGATCAAACTTTGGAGTCAGACTCCTTAGAAATTTTGCAACAATAGTTTGATCAGTAATTTTTTCTCCATAAGATTTCATTTGGCTAACAATTGTGGAAACAAGAGAAAGAAATTCTTGGACAAATTCACCAGATTTCATAAACAAGGTTTCAAATTCACGACGTAGGGATTGAAGCTTTACCGTGACTACCTTAGCAGAGCCTTGATATTCCTTTTGAAGAGTTTCTCATACGTCCTTTGATGTATTTGTTGCTGCAATTCTAGAGAAAATAGAATCATGCATTGCTTGTTGAATGAAAAACAATGTATTTGCATCTTTCTTCGTATTTTCTCGAAGCCGGACCTTCTCGTCTAAATCGGCATACCCATTCTCCACCAAGTCCCAAAGATCTTGAGACTTAAATAAAGTTTTCATTTTGATACACCAGAACTCATAGCTCTCTCCTTTAAATACAGGAATTAACGGTTGAGAGACATTGAGTGAATTATCGTTGAAAGCCATGAGAGTACAGTGAAAGAAAAGGGAAATTGGACAAGGGTTTTTGAATTGAACAAACCTGAGCTCTGATACCAAAATTGTTGGAAAATAAAAGGATAGATTGAGCTTTGACAGGGAATGCAAAGAGAACGGAGATGATAACAGAGTTGAAGAAATTTTTACTAAATGGAAATTAAGACTCAATTCAAATTGCTTACAAATGATAAAGTGCAGTACATATTTATAGACCCAAAAAGGAAAGCACTACTGTCTAATTCTAATCCACTAACTTACTGCATATAAACTGGAAATATAAATGGGATATGGCCTACATGGAAGTATGAACTAACTTGCCATGATCTAACATGGCTTGAGTGGGTAGTTTTGAATCATCCATGTTCGTTAGCCAATGAACAAGGAAGTCTTTTTCCTTCTCTTTAGTTTCAGTTAAATAAAAAAAAATCGAATTTTACTTGTGACCAAACACCTTTGGCGCTTGTAAGAACCTTTTGAATCGCCGCACTGCTTGATTCAAAAGATTCTCGGCGTCTCACACCAACACTAAGTTTCGTTTCAATCTATGTGTTGTCCTATGTTTGTCTTCATCAGGCCCTTTCCTCAATTCAAGTAGATGCTAATTAAATGAACCATAACTATTTAACCATATTCCTAATAGATTTACTCCGAAATAGCATACCCAATTATAAGAAAGCCTGTAGAAGCGACAATTGCGGAATTTACACCTTCC
>SKCR01049300.1:0-38886 GCA_019454045.1 Zanthoxylum bungeanum
GCATTGAAATTCAACTATTCTTAGGAATCCTAAGCTGATTGAGAGGCTACTTCACAACCTATAAAAGGAGAGGCGGTCCAAGGGATTGAGGCACTCACCGACGACTGATGACTCACCGATGATTGATGACTCATGATTCAGCACTCAACATTTACTCAACCTTAGGCCCCCACACTCGAGTTGCCTTGTTTCTTCTCTCATTTGGCTCATCATCATCATTGAATTGAGCGTCAGAGTGTCTATGGTGTCCACTATACTGGTGTGTAGCTACTCTATACTCCGTTTACCTTTGTTTTGTAGGATCGTTGGAGTGCTCATCATACAAATTCTCGATTATAGGCCGAATGTAAAATTCAGCGTCTATAATTTGGCACCTATCGTGGACAAGAAATGATCTTTCAGTCTATGATCCCTACAACACACATGGCTTGTGGCAACGAGAACACCCATACTTTGTTAGGAGGAAAATCCCGCAATGCGACATACCAACACCAGCCTCCAAAAGAAATTGGAGTGGATGGCTTCAACTTCTCGATGGAGAGGTGCGTAAGATCACCTCAGCAGTCTTGTCATTCCAACTGACCTCTTCGGGGCATTCAACGATGTGGCTGGCGACAAACAATCACTGGTAGATCATACTCAGAGCCGTCTGACGACCAATGACCCGCGGGTGCCACAAGTCACCTCCAATTGCTCAAGGAGATGGAGGAATTTAAAGAGGCGATTCTCTCTAGCCTACCTAGGTTGAGGCTACCGGTGAGGAAGAGACAATTTTTTTTTCTTGGAGTTCATCACTTTAGTAAAGCTTCCAAGAAAATTTAGCCCCCAGACATGAGGTTTTACGATGGATCGACGAACCCAGATGACTATGTCATCCAATACAAGTATAAGATAATGTCCACAGCCTTGACATTACACAAATGGGAGGCCAGAATGTGCAGAGGATTCAGAGAGACGCTAGCAGGCCAAACCTTCACTTAGTTCATCAATCTCTCATTCCGGTCTATTGGATCATTCCAAGAGTTATTAGACAAGTTCGTGGAATAATTTTCAAGCTCTTGCAAGTTAGAGTAAATCACAGACGATCTAAACTCCATCCAACAGCGAAAATGAGAATCCATGTGAAGCTACGTGATGCACTTCAAAAAAAAGAATTTCCATCCCAGATCTCCATCAACCTACCACTTTCGAAGTTCTCCGTAATGGTCTACCTACCAACAGTGGATTGTATAAGAAACTAAAAAATTTTAGGTGTTACACAATGGACCAAGAAATGGCCCGAACATAAGTTGAGTTCGATGGGAAGAAGTAAGAGGAACTAGAAACGTTACGGTGAAGAGAATACTTTAAAAAACATCATCTGGTTAGTGTGGAAAAGATAATTGACTCAACAACGCTACTATTTAACCTAAAAAAGTTACATATTAAGATTCAAGTCCACTCTACACTTTTTTCCACGATCGTTATATGACCAATGCAACTTGGAAAGAATTGGGTAGATTTTTGGTTCATAGGTTAACAGTTGGTCGATTAATTCACCAGTTTTTCCTGCAGTAAGAACAATATCTTTTGCCGGTTTCAAAATAAATCCGAGTTTCTTAACATCCTCAAGAAATACTAAAAAAAATCGAAAAAATGATCTACATTAAGTAGTCCAATGATATTTCAGTGAATGTTCAAATTTACCAATGACGCAACTGTGAATATTTCTTCCAACGTGCCCAGCCCATATGTTAAAGTAATAAAATCGTCAACATGATTAATCATTTCAGGGAGTCTTTCAGACATACCTGAGATAGTGTATTCTTCTCCTTTGATTTTTTCGATGAGATTTCTATCTTGCCAAAGTTTTTGTGGTCGTGAGTGAAAGGAGGAAGGTTAAGACCATTAGTGAGTGGCCTACACCTAAGAGCTCACAACGGTTAGAAGTTTCCATGCTCTAGTTAGTTCTATATAAGTTTGTGAAAGAGTTTAGCACCATTGCAGCACCACTCACTGATGTATAAAGAAAATGAGGGTTTTCGTTGAGGGGGAACAATAGAGTACATTTACACTTCTTAAAGATCTTTTATGTTCTACGTCTGTTTTAGCCTTACCTAATTTTAACCAAACTGTCAAGATTGAGTGTGATGCTTCAGGTGTTAGCATTGTAATTATTCAGGATTGATGTTTTATAACTTTCTTCAGTGAAAATCTAAATGGCGCAGCGCTGCGATACCAACCTATGACAAGGAGATTTATGCCCTAGTCAGAGTTCTGAAGACTTGGCATCATTATCTATGGCTAAAGGAGTTCGTGATTTACACCGACCATGAATCCATGAGGCATATCAAAGGTCAAGGAAAGCTTAACAAAAGGAAAGCCATATGGATGGAATTCATAGAGACCTTCCCATATATCATTCAATATAAGCAAGGTAAGGAGAATGTGGTTGTTGATGCATTGTCACGCATGAATGCTTTACTTACGTCTTTGAGTTCTAAATTTCTTTGTTTTGAATTTATAAAGGACTTGCATGCGAATGATAATGACCTTGTTGAGATTTGCAATGCATGTGAAAAAGGTATATGATAGATTTTACAGAAAATATGACTTTTGATTTAAAGATAATAAATTGTGTGTGCCTAGTTGTTCCATGCGTGAGTTATTGGTGTGTGACATACATATTGGGAGGGGGTCTTATGGGTCATTTTGGTGCATCGAAAATAATGGATATCTTGCATGAGTATTTTTATTGGCTTAAAATGAAGAAGCATGTCATGCGTATCTGTGATGAGTGCTTTACTTATAGAAAAGTAAAATCTAAAGTTCAACCACATGGTCTTTATACATTGTTACTTGTTCCCTAGGCATCGTGGGTAGATTTTTACATGGAAGGAAGAGACTCTATTTTTGTTGTGGTTGATCATTTTAGAAAAGAAAAATCTAAAGTTCAACCACATTGAATTTATGTTATGATTGCCTATATCTATGAAGGGAAGAAACTCTATTTTTGTTGTGGTTGATCATTTTAGCAAGATGACATACTTTATTGCACGCCAAAAATTAGATGATGCCACACACATTACTGACCTATTCTTTCGAGAGGTTGTACGTTTACATGGAGTGCTTAGGAGTATAGTATCAGACAGGGATGCAAAAATTTTAAGTCACTTTTGGAAAATTTCATGGGGTAAGATGGGAACTAAACTTTTGTTTTACACCACCTGTCACCCATAAATTGATAGTCAGACCGAGGTATTCATTCCACCATTTCTTATTCTCTTTTTGAAATTGTTTATGGATTTAACACACTAAAGCCTCTAGATTTATTGTCTTTGCCCATTGATGAGAGGGTTAGTATATATGGTAAGTGTAAGGCTGATTTGGTCAAGTATATTCATGAGAATAATATGCCTTGCATTCCAACAAGGGCAGACACCATGTATCGTCCAAACCAGACGATTGGTTTGGGTGCACATGTGCAAGGAGATATTTTCGAAGCAACGCTAGTCCAAGCTCCAACCGAGAAACGATGGCCCATTTCAGATACTTGAGAAAATCAATGACAACGCTTACAAAGTGGATCTTCCATGTAAGTATAATATTTCTGCTTCATTTAATGTTTCTGGTATTTCTTTCTATGATACTGATTCTAGGTCAAAACCTTTTTGAGTAGAAGGGGAATAATGGGATCAAGGATGCAGCCCAGGGTGCACAAAGACGAACCACTACCGTGCACGTTCTCGAGGGCCTAATCAGTAGGTCTCGAGCTATGAAGATCCATAAACCAATGCAGGGACTAGTGTATTGGGTCATATCCGACTATTCCCAAATCTATTTCGAGCCTCTACTATATTGAAGATGGACTTAAAGATGGACGATCCAGTTAGGGTGACCTTATTCAAATCGTGGAGTAGTCTGATATCTGAGCATACTTTAGCCATTTATTGTTATTTTATTTTGGGTTTGACATTTTTTTAGCTTGGCCCTTTTTATTTGGAATAATGTGACAACTAGGATTTATTATTATGTGTGGTAATTAGGTTAAGCTTGCATGGGTATTCATGTGGGGTTAGCCTATGTTAGTTTTAGGATACACGCCTGTTGGCATATGGGTAGTTTTTTCTTTTCATATTTTTAGATTTAGGGTTTTGGTTAAAGTCTTATTATAAAAAACTAACTTTGGTTCTGTTTTTCATCAACCTATCTTTTAATAAAAATCATTATTTTCGTGAGACTTGAGTAATCCTCAACTTGTTCTCATTAACTTTGACTTATCAAAAGCTTGCTAACCCTTTATGGCGCCCCTTTAGCACTCTAGGTTTCTGTTGGTTATTCTTCAGAGGTTTAGAGTTTTAATTCCGAACTGTGCTGTCTTTCTTGGGAATGATCTCAATCTCTTGTGGGTTTGTTTGGCTTGTTCCATGAAGGTTCTCATCGGAAAGGAAAGGAAGCTTACATCAGGACCCTCGATTCTCGGCACCATCGGGTTTGTTTTTTCCCAAAAATCATCATTATCTCATTTTTCGCCATATAATCCCATTTGTAATGTAGCCCACAGATCGCCCCAAACCCGGATCTAGCTTTCCATGCCATCCAATCTCCGTTATTCTGTTTCAATGTATTAAAAATTAAAGAAACTGAATTCAAGAACTTCATAAACAGAATGAGTTTTAGTTTATATTATATTGATTGTGTTTATGTAAGTTGTTAAATGAATCTGGTTCTTAGTACTGTTTCTTGTATTCTGATTTTGTATTTTATATTATATTGGTGAGAAAATATTTTATGATTTCAATGTTGTTGATGTGGATTTCTGCAATTAAGATATTCAAACAGTTCAGCAAGGGCAAAAAGGGAACATCCATTTTTGGAAAGTTAGACGGCCAGATGTATAGGTCAGTTCTCAGGCAGCACGAGAATCTGAGCACCCCTACCTCGAATATGGCACAAATTTCAGAAATCGACAACATCAGAGCCGAGGCCGACCACAGTAGACCGATGGCTCGATTTGATTTTGCCTTGCCCCCTGGAATAAGCGGATGTGTTCAGATATTTCGGGTCAGGACGGGAATAGTTTGGGAAGCTCGGCAGGTCACTTTGGCTGACCTCTTGAAGACCTACGTGGGTTCAGAGTAGTTGGATTTTTCCCTCCAAAATCAACTTTCACATTCGAAATCTAACAGGCTGTCATCATTAATGAAAAGGCGTGACATTGTACTTTTACTGCGTGATGTGATGGGAAATCATAGGACAGGCTTTGCTTTCGGCGATGGAAGATTGGGGAAGAGAACTTGTCAAATCACCGGAAACCAGCAGACCTGCAGTGCTGGCGTCACAAAGATATGGGAATGATGAGTGGTATTTATAACACTATTTCCTACTAATTTAACATAATATTTTGTATAGTTTCTCGGGTTTTGTGAACATTTTGATGTGTTTTGTGTTATTTTGCAGATAAATAAAGTTGGGAAAGCATTGGAAGCAATTTGGGGCCAAAATAGAGAAAAATTGACAAAATGGAAATTCAGTAAATTGTCCACGTCGCGACGCCAAGACTCTACGCGTCGCGACGCCTAACATACGCCGAGTCTTTGCTAACGTGCGCCTGGTCCACGTGTCAGAATCTGAGAAAAGTTTGAATTTGCTAACGTGCGCCGTGCCACGTTTCACCATCACAGCCGATCTGCTAACATGCGCCGTGCCACGTGTCAGCATCCTACGGTGCCGACAGTCATCATTGCCACGTGTGCCACGTGTCACTCCACGTCATTGCCACGTCATCAGCCACATCACCAGGTTGACCAAGTCAAACTGCCACATCACCGCCACGTCATCATCAGCCAATCAGGAAGTGCCACATGTCGCAATCCTACGATGCCGACAGTCTCTTTCCCACATGTCGCCACATCAGCGCCACGTCAGCATCAATTATTGTCTATCTAATCCTTATCTGACACATGGCGGATAAGAATCTCATCGACCAATCAGAAGCCGCCACGTGTCACAATAATTGAAGCCCAACCACCTCGCCACGTGTCACCTTATCATCTTATCCAGAATCTGCAACCGACGAACCAGAGCGTGCCACGTCGACAGAAACTGGCGTAGCGACGCCAAAGGTCTTGGCGTCGCGATGCTGGAAGCCTACCGGGGCCTATAAATAGAGCTTCAAATTTCAGTTTTAGTTGCACCACTCTCATCTCTTTGATGTAAAGAGAGAGTTTCTCTCTCTAGTTTCTTTTAGTTTTTAGTTTTTTTAATTTTTAGTTTTGTAAATAATTTTAATTACGTTTTGTTAATATATTAATTTACTTTTTTACTTTTTACAGTTTTTACTATTCACCATGAGGAAGTAACTTCCCCAGCTAGGGTGAAAGGTAATTCTTTTACTGTTACTATTTAGATTAATCTCCCTTAAAAATAATATATTCACTATTTAAAATATTGACTTAAAAAGGATACCGCCAGATTGGTCAGTTGGTAATTCATTTTAATCTGGTTTAAACCTGACTAATAAAAGATACCGCCAGATTGGTCGGTTGGTAATATTATCACAAGTTTATATATTATTTTATGGGAGATATCTAAAATAGTAAATAGTAAAATTAATTCCTTTTACCTTAGCATTTTATTTTATTTTATTTACTTTCAGCTTTTACTTTATGTCTTTTACTTTTCAGTATTTTTACTTTATGTCTTTTACTTTTAAGTTTTTACTAGCCCTAGTTATGTGTTAGTTATCTGTGGTTGTGATGAATTCTAATATCACCGGTTTATAAGGGTTATTTTATAGTTTGGGTAATTTAAAGGTTTACTTATTAAGTCTTAAGCTTAATGCTTCTTATTGTCTGATCACCAATAAGATTGATGTGGTAAATCTAAAATGAACTAGACATAGGGATTTTAGGTTTCAGCCTTAGACTTAATAGCCCACGATCTTCATTGAGGATAGATAACCCTTTAATAGATTTCCTTACAGGATAGACATATACCTGTCGGGCGGGGTAGCTATAATTGGAACTTAAACTTAATGAATCCAGATAATTTGGTTGACATAGACATATGGTTCAATTGGGTTAAACTGGGTATTTGCGTCTGACCATCGACATAGGCTTTTGCATAATTAGTATTCCAGGTTAGTAAACTGATTTATTACACAAACATAAAATAATCACTTCATCTTTTAAAAGATATTAGAAGGATTCACAACCCTAGATCTTTGTGTCTTTTGTTATTTTCTTTAGTATTTTATTTTGTCTTCTTATTTATTTATTTATTTCTTTAGCAAATCTACAATCAACCAAATCAATCAAGCAATCATTCTCTTCTCCTCAATTAGATATTTGTAAATAAATAGTATCAATAATTAATAACAACAGTAGAAATTAAGTCCTCGTGGGATCGATTTTTATACTACTTGAACGTACGTGCGCTTGCGTTATACGTGTGTGTTTAGGCCAGTCAAGTTTTTGGCGCCGTTTCTGGGGACTTATTTTTCTTGAGTTATTAATTTTGAAGCTATCCAATTTACTTGTATATAATTTTCTTTATTTTTATCTGTAATTTTTATTTCTTTTTTTTATTTCAGGTGGTTGAAAACTGGAACACTACTGGAAGATTGAGAGATTACGAGCCTTACAAGAAGATACACCCAAAATCTGGGAGCAACAATCCGGTTTTCTGAGGCCTGTTGTCCAGCCCAACAATTATCACTAGATGCCAGAATCAAGCAATACCACATTTGCTCAACAGAACGCAATGGGGAGATGTGACATATGTAATGGTAACCACCTTAGAGATTATTGCGAATACAACTACCATCCAGGGTGGCAAAGCTATCAAGATCCTTCATGGTATGACGAGCCATCACATTTCACAGAACCACATTTTCCATCTTATCCACCATCTACCTATGATCTTCATCAACAACTAGAACCATCAGAGGAAGATCAGTTGCTAAACATGCTCGAAGATATGTTCAAGAAACGAAAAGAAAAGTTGGATACAATGCTTGAAACAAGTCGGAATCAATTTGACAGTATTCAGAGACAATCAGAATTCATTCAGAGGATGACAGATCAAATGAGACAATTCACAGAAAACCAGAACTACATACCTCAAGAACCACTTTCAGATGACACTAAAAGTCAATCCAGTAACGGAAATAAAAACGGAAATTTTCAGGACAAAGCAAGTCAGTGCAAGCGGGATTTTCAAAAAATAAAATTTTAACAAAATCACGAAGATATAAAGTCAATCCAGTAGAGACGGCCGAGTAGTAAGAGTCAGCTCTTGAGACGCGTCCCAGTGGATGTATCTGTCAAAAGATTTGGTTTGCCAAAAAAAAAAAAAAAACCCGCGTCGCGACGCTGGTTCGATTTCTGCACTAAAATGGCAAGACTGGTTCTATCCCCTACACTCACACTTCATTTTCTTTCAACCAAAACCTCACAAAACCAAGCAATCACCATTTTCTCTCAAACTTCCACCATTACCGAAACGTGAGCCTCCACACTGAAATATCCACCTTCGACACCACCGACAGCCACCAACCTCCAACCTAGCCGAGAGAGCCATCGCCGAGATCTACCAAACTGAGAGCCATCGCCGAGATCTACCAAACCGAGTACCACCGCGACCAAGTCTTCGCCAGCCGAGATCCACACCGTCAGCAACCACCGAGACCCAAATCGAACTGAGCCTGCTGGAATGAAACTGTCACAGCCGAACGACCGTGAACCACCACCGAGCACCAACGAACCATTGCTGTGAGCAACCACCAACGAGAGATCCACCAAGACTGCCACTATCTCGCCGGAAACCGCCGAACCTTTGCTGCCAGCTACCCGAGCCGAACCACCCAAGCCGAATCCTTTGAGCCTAGACAAAACGGAACCTCATTGGAAAGGTCACTGCCAAAGCCACATTGAAACCGAACATTGAACGGTAAATCTGCAAATTAAAAATTAATTGACATTGGTGATTGATTCGGATTTGAAATTGTGGAATTGAGGAAGTGTTGATTGGATTGACTCGTAGTTTTGGAGGCGAAGGGATGTGATTTGGTGATAGAATTAGGTTGTGTTTTTTGGGTGAAATTTGCGATTTTTAGCTGAAACTCTGCCGAATTTTTGAAAATGCCGCTGAAAAGATCCAAGGCATCGACTTCTGCTGCACATACTTTCGATGATTTTAAATTCGTATCAGCCGCTACGGAGAAGAGATATGAGGACGGAATAACCCGGAAACACCACATTATGGAGATGGGATTTGATATCAACCCAGGGTTATTTCCAGATATTGACAGGATTATCGCAGATCGGCACTGGCGAAAGCTTTGTTAGCAGCCTTACCCAGCCTATGCAGCTATTGTACAGGAGTTTTACGCAAATGCTTATGAGCATCGTGCGTGTGTGGTAATGGTGAGATGTCGACAGATATTATTTGATTCCTCAACAATTAACATATTTTATGACATTCCTGAGATGGAGGAAGATGAGTATCTGCGCGGTAATGGAGAACATTGATATCACTCATCTCACAGAAAACTTTATGTGTTCCAAATGCTGCTTGGGTCATGAGTAGCACTGGAGAATATATGAAGATGAGTTCAAAGATGTTGAAGCCTGAGACAAAAGTTTGGTTCCATTCGTGACTAGGACCTTGTTACCAGGATCGCATATCACATATGTCACGAAGGAACGTACGATTTTGTTATACTGCATTCTGAAGGGATATACGATTAATGTTGGCCAACTGATATCGACCAACATTACTTGGGCTGCCAGATCGACACAGGCTGGCCTGTTCTACTGCTATCTGATATCATCCTTATGCACACAGGCCATGGTTCCCGTTGAACCAATGGAGGAATTGACGTAACCCACATCAGCAATTACATCCAGAATCATCCAGTAGTTACGCACAGAGAGACAAGCTCAAGCTGGAGCATCTTCTTCCGCACAACAACAACAACAACCACCTCAGCCACCACAAAGATCATCAAGGCCTCGCACTATTTCTCAGAAAGTTCGTCGTTTGGGATCTCGTGTGGATTATATGCTTCAATATAACAGAGCAATCGGCCATGCACTACAACAAATAGCAAATGATTTGCACATTACTGTTCCCTGACCCACTATCTGACGACAGCGATGAGGAGGAGGCTGATGATTAAAAAACTCAGGTACTATGTTCCCTTATTTTGATTAGTTTTGTAACGCATGGGGACAATGCTATGTTTAGTTTGGGAGTATGGGTCTATTTTTAAATTTTTTCAAAAATTCGTTAAAATTTTTCTTTGTGTTGTGTGTTTGATTTCAGTAATTTATTTTTTCGTATTTTACATGATTGTGTGTTTTTAAAATCGAAAAAAAAAATGTGTGCCCGATGATTTAATTGTTTGTTTAGCTAAAAATTTTTAGGAAAAGATAAATGCTAATTTCACTTTTATCCCTAATTTGAATTTCTTATCTAGGTCAGACTTGTGCACTTTTAAAATAGTCTCGAAAGTAGTTAGATAATAAAGAATTAACAAAATGACTAGTTAAAATAATCGGTGGTTGATGAATGACCGTTTGTCTAAGTTTCTGTTTCTGTTTGCATTTATTATGTGAGGTATGTAAAAAAAAAACCAAGCAAGTACTTAGTAACCGGGCATCTTGCCTCAGTAAGCAGTGATAGTTCGCGTCAAACGGGAAAACTTGTGTTAGTTTTTTAAACATCCGAGATGGTGATTAAGTCCGTAGGGGGTGTTTTAACACCTAGTGCCCTAAAACCATCTGGTTGGGAGTCACTGACCCAAAGCTCGCTACATGGATCAAAGATGTTGTTATGTATATGATAAAAAAAAATTAAAAAAAAAAAAATCACATACCTCACCTGTGTTGATTATAATAAACAGAACAACTTTAGATACTCAGATTGGTTTGACCCATTAACTACTGAGAATTGAGACGAAATCACCAAGTTGACAACTTAGAGTCGAAACTGTTTACTGGACTATTCACACACACACTTTGAGTCTGATTTAGATATTTTTTTTTTCAAAAGAAAGGATTTTAGTTGGAATATGCATTTTGAAGGTTCCTCTAACTTTGATCTTGAACATTCTCTGAGGACGTTGTTTATATATCTATTATTTGTCTTTTTGCTTTGTGTGCATTAGTTTTACTTTCTTTTACTTTTGTAAAATGTTTGTGGGTATCATTGCTATAAACCCTCACGAGACTACAACTCGTCCACTAGGGACACCTAGGGGTTTAAAGGCTTGTTGCATACGCTAAATGCAACCGTGATCCCTACGAAAAGTGGCTTAGTTAATTTTATTTTTGTTATTTTATTTTGTGTTTTGATCGAGGACTAGCAAAATGTTAGGTTTGGGGTGTGTGATGAGTGGTATTTATATCACTATTTCCTACTCATTAAACCTAATATTTTGTATAGTTTCTCGGGGTTTGTGAAACATTTTGATGTGTTTTGTGTTATTTTGCAGATAAATAAAGTTGGGAAAGCATTGGAAGCAATTTGGGGCCAAAATAGAGAAAAATTGAACAAAATGGAAATTCAGTAAATTGTCTGCGTCGCGACGCCTAACATGCGTCGAGTCCTTGCTAACGTACGCCTGGTCCACGTGTCAGAATCTGAGAAAATTTTGACTTTGCTAACGTGCGCCGAGCCACATGTCACCATCACAGCCGATCTGCTAACAAGCGATGTGCCACGTGTCAGCATCCTACGGTGCCGACAGTCATCATTGCCACGTGTGCCATGTGTCACTACTTGTTATTGCCACGTCATCAGCCACATCACCAAGTTGACCAAGTCAAACTACCACCTCACCGCCACATCATCATCAGCCAATCAGGAAGTGCCACGTGTCGCAATCCTACGGTGCCGACAGTCTCTTTCCCACGGTCGCCACGTCACCGCCACGTCAGTGCCACGTCAGCATCAATTATTGGCTATCTAATCCTTATCTGACACATGGCGGATAAGAATCTCATCGACCAATCAGAAGCTGCCACGTGTCACAATAATTGAAGCCCAACCACCTCGCCACGTGTCACCTTATCATCTTATCCAGAATCTGCAACCGACGAACCAGAACGTGTCACGTCGACAGAAGCTGGCGTAGCGACGCCAAGGCCTTGGCGTCGAGACGCTGGAAGCCTACCGTGGCCTATAAATAGAGCTTCAAATTTCAGTTTTAGTTGCACCACTCTCATCTCTTTGATGTAAAGAGAGAGTTTCTCTCTCTAGTTTCTTTTAGTTTTTAGTTTTTTTTAGTTTTTAGTTTTGTAAATAATTTAATTACGTTTTGTTAATATATTAATTTACTTTTTTACAGTTTTTACTATTCACCATGAGGAAGTAACTTCCCCAGCTATGGTGAAAGGTAATTCTTTTACTGTTACAATTAGATTAATCTCCTTAAAAAATAATATATTCACTATTTAAAATATTGACTTAAAAAGGATACCGCCAGATTGGTCGGTTGGTAATTCATTTAATCTGGTTTAAACCTGACTAATAAAAGATACCGCCAGATTGGTCGGTTGGTAATATTATCACAAGTTTATATATTATTTTATGGGAGATATCTAAAATAGTAAATAGTAAAAGTAATTCCTTTTACCTTAGCATTTTATTTTATTTTATTTTACTTTTCAGCTTTACTTTATGTCTTTTACTTTTCAGTATTTTTACATTATGTCTTTTACTTTTAAGTTTTTACTAGCCCTAGTTATGTGTTAGTTATCTGGGGTTGTGATGAATTCTAATATCACCGATTTATAAGGGGTTATTTTATAGTTTGGGTAATTTAAAGGATTACTTATTAAGTCTTAAGCTTAATGCTTATTGTTGTCTGATCACCAATAAGATTGATGTGGTAAATCTAAAATGAACTAGACATAGGGATTTTTGGTTTCACCCTTAGACTTAATAGCCAACGATCTTCCTTGAGGATAGATAACCCTTTAATAGATTTCCTTACAGGATAGCCATATACCTTTCGGGCGGGGGGGGTAGCTATAATGGAACTTAAACTTAATGAATCCAGATAATTTGGTTGACATAGACATATGGTTCAATTGGGTTAAACTGGGTATTTGCGTCTGACCATCGACATAGGCTTTTGCATAATTTAGTGTTCCAGGTTAGTAAACTGATTTATTACACAAACATAAAATAATCACTTCATCTTTTAAAAGATATTAGAAGGATTCACAACCCTAGATCTTTGTGTCTTTTGTTATTTTCTTTAGTATTTTATTTTGTCTTTTTATTTATTTATTTATTTAGCAAATCTACAATCAACCAAATCAATCAAGCAATCATTCTCTTCTCCCTCAATTAGATATTTGTAAATAAATAGTATCAATAATTAATAACAACAGTAGAAATTAAGTCCTCGTGGGATCGATATTCTTATACTACTTGAACGATACGTGCGCTTGCGTTATACGTGTGTGTTTACGCCGGTCATGGATCAGTATTGTATATCCATTAGTATATAAGGGGAGGGTGATCTCATTTGTAGGGGTTGGAAAAACTTTCATTCGATTACTACTTGTAAGAAACACAAAGAACGACTAACAACTCGGTTACTATTAGACTTGTCCCTAAACAGGTCGGTCCAACTCATTTTGGTAATAAAAACAACCGCCACCACTTTATGCCCGTGGACGTAGGCTGAACTCGCTCCGTCGAACCACGTTAAAACCCTTTTATCGATCTGTGTGTTTATTTTTCCTTCTGCTAAGTTTGTTTTTGGTCTCCTCATAACCAAACAAATTCACGGTTGAAGGAGGATTGTCTTGGGAGGGTTATCTCGAAAATGTCCCTGGGACGAAAATCACCCCGTCAACAGTTGGCGCCGTTTGTAGGGAAATAGCAAAAAGCAACTTGCGTGGTAGGACGACGGCGGAAGATAGGAACCATAGATCGTCGGAGAGTTCAAAAACAGAGTGGATGGGAAAAATGGAGGAAAGTATGCAGAAAGATAGGGAGGAGAATCATAACCTCATGAAGGTCATGTTGGAGAAGCTGGAAAGGCTCGAAAAAGTGAATAATGAAAGGTTTGAGGCTGGTCCAAGTTAGAGGAGAAACGAGATAACAGAAGGAAATAAGGTGGTAGACCTAAGCGAAGATGATGAACCCGTGGGGAAGGGTCCCCAGAGGGTAAGGTCGGTTGTGATAGCAAGAACTCTGCGGGTGGAAAGAATGCGAGAAGAAGAAGAGGAGAGACGGGCTCCATAATCCTCTAGTAATAGCCCACGCTCTAAAATGGGGGAAGACGAAAGACGCAGTGAGGGGATCGAGAGGCATCTAGTCACGAAACACGTCGTGCTCGGAGTGGCAGGCGTGAAGAGGTTCGCGGGATACAACACGAGGCCACTGACAACCATATGAAAGCTTGGTTTATAAAGGAAATGAGAAATTTCGAAGATAACTTAAAGGCGGATAAAGGAGATAGTCGGGACGGTTTCATAGAAGAAATCTTGTCCGCTGAATTTCCTAGGCAGTTCACCATGCCTTCAATGAGTTCCTATAGGGGCCATATTGAACCTAAATCCCATATTAAAAGTTTTGTTTTGCTGATGGAGGTCCAAGGAATGGTGGGAGAGGCCATATGCAAGGTGTTCCCTCTAACCTTGAGTAGGCCTGCAATCTTGTGGTTTATAAGTTTGACTTCGAAAAGTATCGACAGTTTCTCTCAGCTCAGAAAGTCCTTCGTTTGGCACTTCAAAGGAGCGTGTGTCCCAAAAAAGACAGTAGGAGAATTGAGGTTGATGAAGTAGGGGGACGATGAGCCCCTAAAGAACTTTATTGAAAGATACCACAATTTAGTGCTCGAGGTCGGGGCGTACGAGTCATCGGAAGAACTGGAAAGTCTCAAATGGGCCCTTAGGGTGGGGAAGTTGTGGACTCACCTGAGGGTGCAGGACATCCCAGATTACGCCACTGCCCTGGAGTTTGCCAGGAAGTTTGCATTAATGGAAGATGAAGAGAAGGTCGCCCAGAAAGGGGGAAGTCAGAAAGAAAATGTGGTGAGGCCGGAGTTGTCCCGGAGACCGGACAGAGATGCGAGAAAGCCACCTCCGAGACAAAGGCAGTTTAGACCAGTGCCTCCCAGCTATGTATCTCATGAAATGAAGGTTCAAACACAAGTAAATCATGTGGCCGGAGGAGCAGTGTACACACCTTTGAACAAGCCGATGGCTCAGATCGTCAAGGAAATTCAAGGTAGGGGCCTCCTGATGGATCCCGATCTGAGGAAATATCCGATGGAAAAGAAGAGTGAGAAATATTATTGTGTGCATCACAACATGAGGGGACACTCAGTGGAAGGTTGTAAGGACCTGTGGAAGCAGATGGAAAACCTAGCGTAGAACAGCTATCTGAATGAGTACATCGACCATGGGGCCATAGCAACCCGACAGCGGCAGGGGCACAGACAAATGTATACCATCGCCGGTGGAAGGACACTAGCCGAAGATTTGAAGTCAGAAAAATATAATTTGAAATTTGATCATCATCGGTGGAATGGGCCATAGCGGAAGCTTTTTGTTTCATTTAAAGCTTACTTTAATCAACTTGTAATTTGATCATTACAACTTTAATGAAAATTCAACAAGTCAACAAAAGCAACTTAAGAAATATAACACTTATATTTAATTTAGGTCATGGCCGAAATTGGCTTAAAAAAAAATAGATATTTTCAAATTTAATCAAAATTAAACAAATATCTTAGAAGTGAAACTCAATTTGACTACCATTTCTTTTAAAGCAAAGTCAACAATATAAACTTGTGAATCATTTCCACCATTATCATTTGGTAAGATATTTATATTTTAATTACTTTAATCATTTAACAATTAAATAATTAAATAATTAATTAATTAATTAAATACAAATATCTCAAATATATGTATTATATTTACTTTAATTATCTCAAATACATATATCAATGATATATGTCAAATATCATAATTTGATAATCAATTAATGTGTATTTAATGATATCAAATATTAAAAACAAATACACATTAATTAGGAAATGACAGTTCGTCCCCTAATGCATGTATCTTTTGTTTAACAGTTAAACGATCAATAAATAATCACCATTATTTATAATAGTCGCCCTAGTGCTCTACGAGTATATTTCATTAGTGAGACTCTCTAGATTCAGATATATCCGTCACGAAATCAAATTTTGTGTCCATGATTTACCCACCCGTAAATTATGACGACCACGGATAAACTCGTTGAATCATACAGGTCGAGGTCATTGCATACATATAATCCCTCCGTCATAGGTATTCGAATTATCCCAGAGATATAGATAAAAACGTCAAATCTCTATAGGTATAATCCCGTCGACGTATCTATTAGCAATCTCAAAATAACATTCGGAACTCACTTCCGAAGTATACTATGGCCGTAGATTTAACAGATTGCTAATCACATTTGGACTACCTATGCTCTGTACACAGAACTGACAGATCATATCTTGACACACACAGGATATCCTGAGGATCCGTCCACACCCAATGAATAGGCGGAGGTCTGATCTAAATAGATCGGTGACATGACTGTCATCTAAGTGTGGAGAATGTCTCATACATCCATAGTTGTATCTCAAGTCAAATGACCACTATGCTACTCAACCCGAGAAGATTCTTATTGACGTTTGAGTACCATCCATTAAGAATCTTCGGTGAGTCGTTCAGTGTTTATCCACTATAAACACCTACACGTCTATATGAGTCTCCCAAGACTCATGGTTCATTGGGATAAACCATCGGACCAAATCTCAATATATGATATGTACTGGTCTCAACGGATTTAACTAACCGACCCGTGTTAGTAAATCTTGACCAGGAACTTTATTTGATAATATATTTCTAGTAGTGACACTTCCCAATGTCAATTACAAACTACTTTCTAATTGCGCACTACATTATATATTATCGGGTCTTTGTCTAATATATACATATCACTAAATCAGATTTAGTTTCAATCTAATAGTAATTAGATCAAATACGTATATAAAAAAAAGAGGTGCAACCACTAAGGAAGTAATATTATGGAAAAATGGGATGTTCATATTCATGAATCAGACATAAATACGGTCCGGATTGGCGCTCTGAGCACTAACCCCAACAATTTCTCCCACTTGCTCTAGTGCCAATCCACGGTATCATATACACATCTCAATGTGTATCGTATGCACATGGCCCTCAAGAGCTCACCTAGCACTCAAAAGGTAGGCAACAAGAAGTAGGTCCGCTATGACATATTGAGTTTGTCTAACAAACCCAATTTTTTCCTTAGGCTGCATCATTCATATTTTGTAGAACCTAAGTTATACATTAATATGACTCAGATGCGACATTAATATTGTGCTACGGCTACTGAGTTGTCCAAGTATTTGTGGATCAAATCCTAAATATTATGTAGACAACTGCAATCACAATACCAATGTGAAAACTTCTAATTTATAAGGTCACTATGCAACTTCATAAGTCAATACTTCATAAGTTGCATCTAATTCCACTCAAAGCAGAATCCTATGTGACACTCTCACTGTATCTTTTCTGACTCTTTTATGACGTAGACTGTCTAACGTCATAATTAGTCTCAAAACTAATATGACCCTAATGGTTGCAGACTGTATGCTCCATGAATTAGAAACTAATTCTTAATATCTCAAAGATCACAAAGAACGTGTTTCAAGATCCATCTTATGGTCTATAGGATATCAAAATAACTCGTAACAATTACGATTAAATCGATATCTTTTAATCACACATAATAAAGTATTCATTATGTCATCATCATATGATATATAAGATTGATTAGATATTTTAATCAATATTTCTTTCGAAAAATGAATCATCATTTACGAAAGATGAATACTATATTTAAGACACTCATTAACTATCAAATAATTATACTAACTGTCATACAGATAGTCTTGATGTGTCCTTTATTAGATCATATCTAATGCACGAATAACAGGAGTATCTCACAATTCTCTTAGTTTTATATCTTACATAAAACTTTATATCAAATATAACAGAGACTACTCCCACTGATATTATAAAACATCTCATTATTACCATAATAATGATAATGTAATTAGGATATATAACACTAGAAAGAAATTTGTACGCTCCCACTAACCCTTTTATCACAAATGTACTCTCTATACTTTGATAAAATCAGACAATCTGACTGATGTCAAAATTAGAGAACACAGATTTCCGGAAGGCTCACTCGAGCCTATAATAGGCTCTATAAGCTAGATACCAAACTGCAATCTCAGCAGAACACAAACTCTAGGGCCATTCCAGAATGTACTCTTCAAACAAAGAAATCAATACTGATCTCTTATCCGAATAAGCCATTCAAAAATGCCACTTTGTATTCTCTAGCTAAAATAGACAATTTAATATCAACATTAACTAACAGATCTTAAATTGTTCAATCAGTACGACTAGAGACAAGTTTCGTTAGAATCTACAATATATTGCTAAGTATAACATTTCTCATTGTCATACTGTAAAGGTCAAACCTTTAATTAGCTCACATTGCTTTTGCTACGCAAACCATTAGCACAATTTATGAACTATTCATAACGAAAGCTTAATCAAGTTCAAAACTTGATCGTAGTAAGCTATGAACAATCTTAGATCTATGGTCCAATGGTAATTTCCGAAATCAATATCAAATATCGCTCCTACTTTAAATTATAGGATAATTTTCTTCGATAAGAAAATAATAGAACCATTAAGTATCAAATACTCGTAAATGATTCAAACATCCAATTGGACTTATACGAAAGATGTCTAAGGGTCGTTTCATCTTATTAATTACGTAGTTCCAATTATAGTTTATCATTCCCACATTTGACTTCAATAAGTCAAGTCTTTTCTACAATAGTTAACATCTGATGTTACACACCAAGTAATAGAACAATTTTATTACTTAGGATTGTAGGAAAGATATTCTATCAAATAGAATATAATATTCTATAAAATAGAATAAATGAAAAACTTTTACTTGTACCTCCAAGGTGTAAGACCTTTCAATTTTATAACCATTATATAAAAGAAAGATTCAAATCTCAAACTTTTCAAGATTTGAATTTTCTACCTATAGATATCATATACGCAACTGTAGAAACTAATGGAACATTAATTAAAATGATGAATTGGTGTTGCTGGAGCATATCCCCAAGAGTATTGAAACTAATTCGGCAACACTCAATATCAAACGAATCAAATCATATAAGATTCGATTACTCCCACTGACCAATTCCATCAAGATGGAATCATGGAAGAATTATATTGAGTAAGAATCATATTCACTAAATAATCTTAGAACTAATTGCCATAAATTCATACATTTGATCATATCAAATATCTTTAAACAATTCAAAGACTTGTTATGAATTTTAAGGATAAAGTTTTTCAAAATTTCAGATCGAATATCTTTGAACTAGTCAAAGATGTTCCATCTGCGTTTCATCAGAACAGATTGAAAGTTCTTGAATCTTTCAAGACGTTCAATATGTGTTCTTTCAGAAACACGTAACTAAGTTATGATAATTCATCAACTAAGTTACGAAGTAAAGAAAACTACTTTAAGCAATTATTATTTATTAAACTACATACATCTAATGTATCAGTTAAATAAATCTTATACTCCAATCACAATCATTGGTTAAATGAGATTTAATTACATTCCCGAATACAATATTCATTAAATGGATAAGGATATGTGGTGTTATCTCATATCAGACCATCCTTTACCATACAGAATAAGCATCTAATGCTTAAGTGATGAAATCTCATAAAGCACTGTTCTAAATTATTTACTTAACCGAATATTTTCTTAATGTCTATCTTTTCATTAATGACACTACTAGTCGTCTTAAAATATGTAACAACTGTTTATACAGAACAAGTAACTATCTAATAGTCACAAATCTGATATCAAATATCAAAACAATTATTAAACATTATTTTAAATAACTAGACGGGAGATCTGGTATCCAATACCTACAGTTGTCGTATTGTGAAAATCAATATTCTCTATACACAACTATATACATCTCCTTTCTTAAGCTTTATAATTTGCGTTCAATTATTCACAACAATTCCAAATGATTGATTAGCAATCTTTGTCAGACACGTGACTTCTAGAAGTCGCTAAAGTCAAGAAACGTCATTATAAGATAAAAAAATACCTAATGGGGTTTTCTTAATGCCAGTCAAGAATCTCGAGACATGAACTTATTCGTGTCAATTCTTACTGCACAAGAAACTATTCTCTCTAGAGAATAATATCCTAAAACAAATATCTATCTAGATTATCTATCATGACTTAGTAACTAAGTCACTAACCATCTTGATTTTTCAAAAAATCGGAACAGCTGCTCCCGATGGTTTAGACTAATCTAACAATATCATAGTCTAATAGTATCTAGAAATAATTCCAGAAAATTACAACCATAAGTCAAGTCAAAAACAACATATTAAAAATATGTAAGCAGTGAATTAAAAGTTTAATTCTATCTACTAAAGAATAAGGAAAATAAACAGGCGGTAATTTTCATAATATTACACACTGCTTAAGTTATGAAATATTTTAAACTTAGTAGTGCCTCCCACTATTTTACGTAATATCATAATCCCCAACGAAAAATGAGAATTCAATAATTAAATCAAATTCCATAATGGGAAGTGGACCCCATGAATATATTTCAGCTCACAACAATGGCACGGTCACGCCTCCATATATTTATCAGGTAGACAACTCATTGTTAATCACACTCATTATGACTCCGGTTTTGGTTCTGACCGTTTCTCGTTGTGACAGCTTTGGCACGTTCACAGGAGGCGTATCAAGGTTAAACTTGTCAATGATAAACTCAAGCTACTTGTGTAACCCTGACAGCTTGGGCACGTTCAGGATTCCACTTTCGCTTGAATTTATCTAGTATCTATTATACATCCGGCATAAATAAATTTCTATCAGCTACGCCCTCACAGTAGTGGCACGGTCTCGGATGTAGTCATGGAAAAATATTCATAAACCATATTGACAAGGCGAACCAAGAAACAAGTATCTCTATACTAGTTATTTTAAAACATTATTAATTAGGGATTTTCCGCAAAAGATGCTTTTACTTTATTTAATCAAATTAAATAAATACATGCATGCATCAAGTAAAGATTAAATTAAACAATGAATTTAAAAGGATTAATCGTATTAGGGTGTCCAGAATCAGACTCGCTCTGATACCAATTTGTTGGGATTTTAAGGCGGAAATCCGGTAACGCAGCAGAATCGCGGAAAATCAAAATTTTCCGATTTCAAAATTTTCTTGGATCAATTAAATAAAATTATTTATTTAATTACCCAATTATCAAATTCTGAAAACAATTACACAAGAAATCAAATTTCTTGGTAATTACCGAATTGCCCCACCACTTTACAAATTGATCATTTTAGTCCTAAAATTGTCAAATATAATTTTGGATGATTCTAAATCATTTCTAAAATAATTTCCAACAATTCCAACTCATCAAAATCATATTGCAACAAAAATCCCCAATTATAGTCTAATTGCCGAGAGCACCCAAATTTTTCGGTTAATTGCAATTTAGTCATTTTTATTCAAAACATGTCAAGATCAAATCCAATCAACCAAAAAATTTATATGCATCATATACACACTATAATACATCACATATATAAAAATCCCCAAATTTGGAATGGTTAAGAACCCTAATTTTATAATTTCACCAAATTGACCAATTTCACCAAATCCATTAAATCCATTACTTTAATTCAAACTTTACAACACCAAATAAGTCTCACCATCATGAATCAACTCAAGAACAATTCTAGGTCATCAATGAGTGGCTTAGCAACTCTAGAATGGCAACTTGATTATCAAATAATCAAAAGAGAGATTGTGAAACCATTTCAAGCTCACTTTGAAACCATACATGCAAACATCTTTCATACAAGTTCATAACCAATTAAAACATACAATATAAGTAAAGATACAACATCAAAGAAACATAAGATAAAGCTAAGCAAGTTAGAAACATTTTCTATGTTGAAGACTTTAAAGAAAAACTTACAAAAACAAGATTTTTCCAAGCTTTTTTCTTTAATCTCGAAGCCTTTTTCTCTCAACTCTATTATGTTTCTTTGGCAACTTATGAACTCCTTAAACCCTAAAAAATGAAACAAGACAATATATACCTCACACAAATGCCCTTGGCCGAATTTGGTGAAGGAAATATCTAGATATTTAATTTTTTGTTTCATTTAAAGCCTACTTTAATCAACTTGCAATTTGATCATTACAACTTTAACGAAAATTTAACAAGTCAACAAAAGCAACTTAAAAAATATAACACTTATATTTAATTTAGGTTATGGCCGAAATTGGCTTAAAAAAGAAAAATAGATATTTTCAAATTTAATCAAAATAAAACAAATATCTTAGAAGTCAAACTCAATTTGACTACCATTTCTTTTAAAGCAAAGTCAACAATATACACTTGTGAATCATTTCCCATCATTATCATTTGGTAAGATATTTATATTTTAATTACTTTAATCATTTAAAATTAAATAATTAATTAATTATTAAATATAAATATCTCAAATATATGTATTATATTTACTTTAAATATCTCAAATAAATATATCAATGATATATGTCAAATATCATAATTTGACATTTAATTAATGTGTATTTAATAATATCAAATATTAAACACAAATACACACTAATCAGGAAATGACAGTTCGGCCTCTAATGCATGTATCTTTCGTTTAACAGTTAAACGATCAATAAATAATCACCATTATTTATAATAGTCGCCCTAGTGCTCTACGAATATATTTCATTAGTGAGACTCTCTAGATTCAGGTATATCCGTCACGAAATCCAATTTCGTGTCTATGATTTACCCATCCGTAAATTATGACGAACACGGATAAACTCGTTGAATCATACAGGTCAAGGTCATTGCATACGTATAATCCCTCCGTCACAGGAATCCGGATTATCCCAGAGATATAGATAAAAAATTTAAATCTCTATAGGTATAATTTCATCGACGTATCTATTAGCAATCTCTAAATAACATTCAGAACTCACTTCTGAAGTATACTATGGCCATAGATTTAACATATTGCTAATCATATTTGGACTACATATGTTTTGTACACATAACTGACGGATCCTATCTTGACACACACAGGATATCCTTAGGATCGGTCCACATCCAACGAACAGGCGGAGGTCTGATATAAATAGATCAGTGACGTGACTGCCATCTAAGTGTGGAGGATGTCTCATACATCCACAGTGGTATCTCAAGTCGAAGGACCACTATGCTACTCAACCCGAGAAGATTCTTATTGATGTTGGTGTTCCATCCATTAAGAATCTTCGGTGAGTCGTTCAATGTTTATCCACTATAAACACCTACACGTCTATACGAGTCTCCCAAGACTCATGGTTCATTGGATAAACCATCGAACCAAGTCTCGATATACGACATGTACTGGTCTCAACAGATTTAACTAACCGACCCGTGTTAGTAAATCTTGACCAGGAACTTTATTTGATAATATATTTCTAGTAGTGACACTTCCCAATGTCAATTACAAACTACTTTGTAACTGCGCACTACATTATATATTATCGGGTCTTTGTCTAATATATATATATCACTAAATCAGATTTAGTTTCAATCTAATAGTAATTAGATCGAATACGTATATAAAAAAAAGAGGTGCAACCACTAAGGAAGTAATATTATGGAATAAGTGGATGCTCGTATTCATGAATCAGACATAAATACGGTCCGAATTGGCGCTCTGAGCACCAACCCCAACACTATATTATTATAAGGTGATGTCTTTCGGTTTGAAGAATGTTGGGGCTATATTTCAGAGGCTGGTGAATAAAGTTTTTAAGCCCCTCATCGGCAGAACTATGCAAGTGTATGTTGACGACATAATAACAATGACCATGGTACCGGAAGATCATTTGGCCGACATCGCCGGAGCTTTTGAGCTTATAAGAAAGCATAGTATGAGGTTGAACCAAGAGAAGTGTTCATTCGGTGTAGCATCGGGAAAGTTCTTGGGATACATGGTCAGTGCACGAGGAATAGAAGCAAACCCATAGAAGATCCGAGCAGTTCTGGAATTGAAATCTCCCAGGACGGTCAAAGAGGTGCAGAGATTAATTGGCCGAGTGGCTGCACTAAACCGGTTCATCTCTCGGGCAACCGATAAATGTCATCCTTTTTTTCAAGATGATGAAGAATGAAAAGAAGGATGTCAGTTGGACATCAGAGTGCGAGGAAGCCTTCATGCAGCTCAAGCAGTACTTCGCTCAACCCCCACTTCTGGCTAAACCAATATCGGGTGAGACTTTGTTCCTATACTTAACAGTTTCTAAATATGCTGTAAGTTCGGTGCTAGTGCAGGAGGCCGATAAGATCCAAAGACTGGTGTATTATATTAGTAAAGACCTGCTGGATGCAGAGACAAGATACCCGGCCCATGAACTGGTGGCTCTGTCATTGGTTACGGCTCCCACGAAGCTGCGGCCCTACTTCCAGGCTCATCCTATTGGGGTCTACACTGATCATTCTCTAAGACAGATCTTGCACAAATCGGAGGTCTCAGGTCAGTTAGTGAAGTGGTCGGTAGAATTGAGTGAGCATGATATATCCTATTTGCCAAGAGCAGCGGTAAAAGAGCAGGCTCTAGCAGATTTTATGGCCGAGTTCGCAGGGCCGTAAATTTTGGAAGTTTCTGCGACCACGTGGGAGTTATCGGTGGACGGTTAAGTCAGTTCGCAAGGCTGTGGAGATGGGGTTGTCTTGTGAAGTAGTGGTGGTGAAGAGGTAGTATGTGCCCTAAGATTCGCCTTCGAGGCCACGAATAATGAAGATGAGTATGAGGCCATTCTGGCCGATTTAAGGCTCTGCACGGCGGTGGGTGTCAGGGACGTGGTTATAAAAAGTGACTCCCAACTGACCGTCCAACACTAAAGGGTGATTTTCAGGCCAGAGAGCCTAATATGATGGCTTATATGGCCGAGGTAAAGAAGATGATTGTGGAAATTTATAGTGTGCAGTTCAAACAGATTGGTCGAGAAAACAACCATCAAGCAGACTCGCTGGCTCGATTGGCGTCCTCAATTAAGTCAGATGAGCCTAGGATCATCCCTTTGATCTGTGTGGAGGAAAAAAGTGTTGGGAAGTCGGAGGTGATGGAAGTAGACACTGAAGGAGGGACCTCTTGGATGGACCCGATCGGGAGTTACTTGGAGTCTGGGAAGACACCTGAGGATAGGAGGAGGCAAGAAAGTTGAAGTACCGAAGCTCAAAATTTTTCTTGGTTGAAGGAGTCTTGTACTGACGGGGGTACACGGTGCCACTTTTGAGGTGTCTTACAGCCGAGGAAGCAGATTATGTGCTCAGAGAGATTCATGGAGGAATCTGCGCGAGCCATGTCGGAGGACAATCAATTGCATTTAAGGCGTTGAGGCAAGGGTTCTACTGGCCAACCATGCACCAAGACGGAATGAAGATAGCTCAGAAATGTGAGGGATGTCAAAAGAATGCCAACATTCATCATCAACCTGCTAAGCAGTTGACCACTCTGTTCAGACCGTGGTCGTTCACCCAGTGGGGGCTAGACATCATCGAGCCAATGCCAGCGAGGCGGTGACAGGCCAAGTACGCCATCATCGCCATTGTTTATTTCACCAAGTGGGTAGAGGCCAAACCCCTGTATGCAATCACAGAGAAGAGGGCGATAGATTTTGTAAAGAAGAGTATCATCTGCCAGTTCGAAATTCCCCGAGCCATCACACTGATAATGGGAAGCAATTCGACAGTACGGGTTTCAGGAAGCTCTGTGAAGACCTCCAAATTACCTTAAGATTTGCTTCACCTACTCGTCCTAAATCTAACGGGCAGGTCGAGGCTACCAACAAAACAATCAAGGCAAATCTAAAGGCCCGGCATGGATCTTGTAAATGGTTGTGGGTCGAAGAGTTACCGAAAGTATTATGGGCGCACCAAACGACCTATAAAGACTCCACCGGAGAAACCCTTTTTCTTTGGCTTATGGTTGTGAAGCAATAATTCTGGAAGATTGGGATGATCACCCACAGGGTCCGGTATTTTGAGGCCGAGCAGAACGACGAGCTCGTCAGAAATCATCTTGATCTGGTCGAAGAAAAACAGGAGAAGTCGACTATGAGAGTGGTTGTCTATCAACAAAGAATGGCTCGTTTTTACGACAAGAAAGTTCAAGTTCGGTCCTTCCTCCCTGGAGATTTGGTATTGAGGAGGTCACATTGAATACCCGAAGACCCGAGGAAGGTTCATTGGGCGCCAAATGGGAAAAGCCATACATAGTGGTGGAGATAGTAAGGTCGGGTACCTATCTTTTGGAGCAGTTGGACGGTACCCAACTCAAGAAGCCTTGGAACGCCGAGATGCTGAGAAAGTATTTCCAGTAGGCCTTTTTCTTCAAACTGTGAAGTCACCGGATGACCCGACCAGGATCGGAAAATTATTATAGAGCCTCTCTTGAAATGACCTACAGAGAGTTGTAAGAAATGCGGCAGATCCCATGAATATAAACATGACTCTCTTTTTTAATTTTAAAGATTGTGCACTTTACTTGTTTAATAATTGAATGAGAAAGCTGTTTTCAATATTTTTGGGATGTGCTCGATGCGAAGGGGTGATGATAGCCGGGAAGGTCACCAAGCCCGTGGCATGCCAATCCCGGGTGTCATTATCAAACCTCGGGCGGAAGTATCCCAACCCGGCCCCTTTCACCTTTAAGGATCCAGAACGCATCAAGGGATGAGGTACATGTGGGAAAAGCGTGAACCCCTCATGGAACGCCAATCCCGGGTATCATTATCAAACCCCCGAGGCCGGAGCGTTACTACCACATGACTCGTATCTTTGAGGAGCATCTCGGGTAAACCGGACCCAGAGAGGTTTCTTCCCCTACGAGTTGGCTGGTGAATTCCGCTGAGAACCATCGGACCCCGTGGCATGGGGACGACCAAGTGGCCTCCATGACCATTATGGTCCCGGGTAAACCGGACCCAGGGAGGTTTCTTCCCCTGCGAGTCGGCCGGTGAGTCCCGTTGAGAACCATCTAAGGAATGGCACACATGGGGTGTCCTTTTCCCTCTTGGGGTATCTGCCAAGCATGGTATGAGGAGGTTTCTGCCCTCATAGCGCTTGCAGGCTCCAGAGCCGCCCAGCATGAGGAGGTTTCTGCCCTCAAGATCTCGGCCGCTCACCGATCTATAGCCCGTCTAGCCGGGACGCTGAGTTGTAAGATTCAGAATTGTGCGGTATGAGGAGGTTTCTGCCCTCATAGCTGCCTCGGGCCACCCGAGTTGTTATTCTTTTCGGGTTTTGTGTGGAGTATGTGCTAAGTCACCTTCATTTTTTTATCACTGTCTTATTCCATTTTTTATTTTTCGCATATGTCTGGCAAAGGGACGCCCACGCCAGGATCCGCAGAGCCTCAGGGGATGAAAATATTCCCCCGTGTAAGTCTCAAATGCTCAACCAGCTCGGGACTGGATTCGTTCCGCCGAGTCTGTATTGAACCATCTGCTCGGGGATGGTTTTGTTCCTTCGATGCATTGTTCCACTTGCCCGGGGCTGGATTCATTCCACTGATGCATTGTTCCACCAGCTCGGGACTGGATTCGTTCGACCGAATCTGTATTGAACCACTTGCTCGAGGATGGATTCGTTCCGTCGATGCATTGTTCCACCAGCTCGAGACCGAATTCGTTCTGCCAAGTATGTATTGAACCACCTGCTCGGGGCTGGATTTGTTCCATCGATTCATTGTTCCACCAGCTTGGGACTGGATTCGTTCCACCGAGTCTATATTGAACCACATGCTTGGTGCTGGATTCGTTCCGCCGATGAATTATTCCACCTGCTCGGGGCTGGATTTGTTCCACCGATGCATTGTTCCACCAGCTTGGACTTAGACTCGTTCCGCCGAGGCTACTAATCTCTTCAACCTCGGGGTCGGGTTACGTCCCACCGAGTTCCTAACTTCGGTCTAAGGACGAATCATATAAAGACATTGGGGATGGCCTGAGTTAGCACCAGAGCGGTTTTTTACATGATTCCTAAGGCCAACCACCTGATGGCTGAACAACACACTTCTGATTTTTCCCGGCACCAACTCATACACTCGGTGAACGTAGAACTAGGGGACAGATGTTGATGGGGATTTCTGTAATTAAGATATTCAAACAGTTCAGCAAGGGTAAAGAGGGAACTTCCATTTTTGGAAAGTCAGACGGCCAGATGTATAGGTCAGTGCTCAGGCGATACGAGAATCTGGGCACCCCTTCCTCGAAGCTGGCATAGATTTCAGAAACAGACAACATCAGAGCCGAGGCCGACCACAGTAGACCGGCGGCTCGGTTTGATTTTTCCTTGCCCCCTAGAATAAGCGGATGTGTTCGGATATTTCGGGTCAGAACGGAAACAGTTTGGGAAGCTCGATAGGTCACTTTGGCCGACCTCTTGAAGACCAACGTGGGTTCAGAGTAGTTGGATTTCTCCCTCCAAAATCAACTTTCCCATTCGAAATCTAACAGGCTGTCATCATTAATGAAAAGGCATGACAGTGTACTTTTATGGCGTGATGTGACGGGAAATCAGAGGGTAGGCTTTGCTTTCGGCGATGACAAATTAGGGAAGAGAACTTGTCAAATCACCAGAAACCTGCAGACCTGCAGTACTAGCGTCACAAAGATAAGGGGATGGTGATCTCATTTGTAGGGGTTGGAAAAACTTTCATTCGATTACTACTTGTAAGAAACGCAAAGAACGACCAACAGCTCAGTTACTATTATACTTGTCCCTAAACAGGTCGGTCCAGCTCGTTTTGGTAATAAAAACAATCCCACCACTTTATGCCCGTGGACGTAGGCTGGACTCGCTCCCCCGAACCACGTTAAAACCCTCTTGTCGATCATTGTGTTTATTTTGTCTTCTGCTAAGTTTGTTTTTGGTCTCCTCATAACCAAACAAATTCACGGTTGAAGGAGGATTGTCTCGGGAGAGTTATCTCGAAACTGTCCCTGGGATGAAAATCACCTGTCAACAAATGTAATAGAAATTAAAGAAACTGAATTCAGAAACTTCATAACGGAATGAGTTTTAGTTTATGTTTATATTGATTGTGTTTTTGTAAGTTGTTCTTAAATGAATCTGGTTCACTGTTGTTATAGTAACTAGCAATCTATCATAATAGCGTTAGCCCTAGTAATATATGTGAAGAAGTTCATTTAATTTATTTCTTTTAATGGATATACTTGTTTAATAGAAAGACTTTAGAATATCTCTATTATCTACTACCTTCCCCTCATATGAAAATCACTCTTACTTGGGTCTCGATAGAGTGAGAGTAGTTAGGTCGAAATGAGTGTCTCCTTTGCGAGGAGGTTGCGTTGCTTTTTTAGTATGATAACAGATTTTAAACTAAAATTTTTCTTTACTTTTGGATCTCTAGTTTGCTGTTTATTTTACATCGAGATAGGATCTTACACCATCCGGGGACTGACTTGACGAGACATTTTTAGGTCAACACATGGCTAAGCTCTATTGGGCGGTGGCTTATCAAAGCAAATCCCACACACACAAAAATGATCAACAATAAACACAAATATATCTTTAAAAATTAAGAGAATGACATTTGGGCAAAGGGTTAACACTAGGGGTGATCACGGTTTCGGGTCAAACCGTAACCTGACCCGAACCGCACCAACTCGAACCACACCGCGCGGTTTGAAAAAAATTAAAAATGATTTCGTGTCAATCCGAACCGAACCGTAAATTTCGGGTCGGTGTGCGGTTTTGACCAAACCGTGACCCGAACCACCCAAAACCGTAAATTTTGACTCAAACCGCGACCCGAACCGCCTAAACCGCCGACCCGTATTCAAATTAGATATTATTTTATATTTTTATTCTTCTTTAACCATGAAATTTAATATATTTAATGATCATATGACAATATGCAATGTATAAATGAAAATTGAGTGTTTTTTCTCTTCAATTATTATGTGAAAGCACACAAATTTTTTCTTTAAAAAATTTATAATCCAAACCGCCGACCCGAACCGCCTAAACCGCGAAACTGCCAACTCGAACCGTCGCGGTTTTCCTTATCAAGTTTGCGGTTTCGGTTTCTAATTTTCCAAACCGCCAACCCGCGCGGTTAGAAGTGAAAAACGAAAAAACCGACCCAAACCGCACCGCGAACACCCCTAGTTAACACAAAAATCTCATAGGCCTCAGTACAATGAACATCAACGGAATCTCGATGAAAGTAGAAGGAAAGCAATTAACTCTATAGAGAAGGTATGGAAGTTCTTGATACATTGTTCGAACTCGCAAGCATATTTCATCTACCCTAAACTAACAACTCTATTATCTAATGAGATTGCATCCGCCTTCTATTATCCAATTTCGAGTTAGCGTCTGGGGGCTACTCCTACTACTACTGTAACTGATTTCTTTAGGAAATGTTGACATCTACTCAAAATGGCTTGACAATCCAGAACATGAATTCACTCATTTTAATGCCCGAAGTCTGCATCTTACATTACATCGCCTTAAAAAAGAGAAAAATATCTTCTTTACTGATAAGGTCTTCCTTCTTTTCTTGTTTTGCTACCGTCTGTGGCATTTGTCCTACAAACAAGCCCTTCTCTTAAAACCCCTTCTTACCTGACAAGTTATTCCTTCTTTTCTTGCTTTCCTACCTTATGTGGCATTTTTCCTGCAAACAAGCCCTTCTCTTCCTTGACTAGCAGTAGCTCCCACTAAAGCAGTTGCTGCTTACACTAGATAGGTGAACTCCCGCTTGGATCCAGCTAACTCTCATGTTTCGCCAGTACAAAATTATGAATTATATTAAGGGACCTAACTACAGGAGAATACCCTTTTGGTGGGGCAAATGTGGAGCCCCTATGGTCGGATCAGTGTCCCGCACAACGGAAGTGACTCTAACCTATGGATATCTAGCATGGATATATTTTAAAATATTTTATATAAAACTACATTCTGTTTCGAGTCCATAGGAAAAAACGCGGATCAAATTGGAGTCCGGAAACTCTGGAATGGAGAAAATAAAGTTTCAGTGTTGTTTTACTGTTTAGCTCTGTGCGTCGAGATGCGCCAAAGTGCGAAAGCAATGTGAGAGCTGAACGTCTCAGCGTCACGACGCGAAAGGGTGAGCGTTGGGATGCGCCTAGGTCTAATGCTCGGTATTGCGACGCTGGAGAGGTAGAGTCGCGACGCTGCCCTGGCAGTGAGCAATTTCAACTTCATACCAATACTAAACACTTCTAATTTTCTCCTAATACTTCAAATACATCTAAAATCAATTTTAGCATCATAACAACCATCAACACATGTTATACAACTAGCATACATGTATTCTAAATACTTATATGCATTTGTTTAAATCAAAACACAAACCAATTTAGGTAGTCATAGCTCTAAGCTTTAATCTAGAGTTCCAAACTCTAATTAATTATTTCATGTCCAACATGAACATCTTTGACCCAATTACAAGCATATTGTGTTTATACTTCCAAAGCATCCTAACACAATTCATTAGCCTAATTTCAACTTTAAGCTATGTAATTATGCATCCAATACATAATTCATCACTATATGTCTCACTAATGAAAACTCATTAATGAAAAATATAGCTTAGGAGAATATCAAACATTACCTAGTAAGCTTGATACAAAGATTCAATCTTCTTCTCCTTGTTAAAATTGTTGGAGAACTTTCAAGGTTTAATAAGCTTCATTCTAAGATCCAATCTTGATTCCAATGTAATCAAGTTTCACTCCAAGATCCAATCTTGATTTCTCCAAGATGAAATATTATAGAGAACTTCCAAAACTTCTTTAAACATTTCTCTAACTTAGGCTAATTTCTCCAAGAATTACTTGTATTTAGCTTAGCATTCTCAAGCTCATTTTGCTTTGCTTAAGCTTTAGCTTAATTAAAACCTTCCATAAGCTTGCTATTTATAGCAAAACTTAGGCACTTGTTTTATTAATAAAAGTTCTAATCAACTTTTAGGTGAGCTTAATCTAATTTATTGAAATATGAATAATTAGGTGTGACTAATCACTTTTGTCTACCACTTTGATTTAATCAAATCAAATCAAGACAAATATTAGGAAATGGATTAGTTTAATGTTTGCCAATTTGATTTAATCCAATTAAATCAAGTCAAAAACACCTATAATTACATATTTTCATTTACCAAAATATCCTCAAATTGTAGGGATATTTATAAATTTATAATTAAACCCCGGTGTAGTTATTGAATTAATCCAATTAATTCAGTTAGGTCAAAGTAAATAATCAATGTTATCCAATATACTTGATTATCTAGGTTGATAATTATAATATCGGATATTATCTTTTATCAAAATTAATTGGCTACCCAAATGCTCAACGAGTACACTTCATATTGGGACTCTCTAAGTTCAGACACGTTCGTCATATAAGCCTAGCTAATATGTACGCAATTCGGCTACCTCCGAATTCACGAAGAGCACGAACGACCTTTCTGAACTATACAAGTCGAGGTCATCACATATGTTTAACAATCCCTATGTCGTAGGCTATCCAAGTTGTGCTTAGGAAAGATAGAATACACCGTCAAGTTTCCGAGACGCACATCTCATGTCGACACGTCCACGATTATTTACAACTGATGTGATCCACCCTAGGTGATCGGTTTTGGCCAAAGTCTTTAAGAATCATGACTTACTCACATGGATACATAAACCCCTTATGGTACATATACAGACCGACAGATCCTATCTTGATTTGCACTTTATAAACGAGTACATTGGTCCACACCTAACGAACATCTAAAGGCCAGACCATGAAAGGTTTCTGACATACATGGCATCAAAGTGTGGATGATCTCACACAAAATCAATGCTATCCTATTATGCTATTCGACTCAATGAGATTCCTATTGACGGTGGTGTGTATTTCTAACTATTAGGAATCATATGTGAGTCATTCAGTATTCGGTCCAACCAATACCCACACGTCTATAGGAGCTTCCAAAGCTCGTGGTACATTGGGTTAAACCATCGAAACACCAATTCCAATATATGACATGTGCTAGTCTTTTACGTTATAGGAATTCGATCGTATTCCAAAACCAACGACTATGAATACACACACACACACACACATTTTAAGAATAGTTTTTAATAGTAATACTTATCCCAATGTCAGACTACTTATTGTCCAGTATTACTACATGACTATTTTAAGGTCGATGTCATTCTTTCCATATTTATACATCAATCTAATATGCATAATGACAATATCATTAATAAAGTTTGAAATGAAAATGTAGTTATTTTATTAATAAATAATAAAATATAATGTATTATACATTATTCGGATTAACGCTCCAAGCACCAACTCCAACACCTTTGACCTATTTTCTTCTTTCAACTATCTTTCTTACTTGAAAATCTTACATTTCCTCTTTTAAGCAGATTTCTTGGACTTAAGGACTGAATATGATATGTCTTTAACTGAAACTCTGAAAGTGCTTTAAGACAAGGGTTATAGAGCGCTACCAATTTTTCACATTTGGTCAATGGACCTAAATGTGAAAAAATGAAACACAGTCTTAAATGCCAATATTTGCAAACCTGCAGTGTCAACAAATTTAGGTCAAAATGCAACAGGGAAGCCAATTCGACATCCAAATTTCAACAAGGAAAAACACAAATAAAATTTCTTTTGCTCGTTGGTGAAAGTTACCAAAAACGAACTGTGAGTGGAATTAGAAAATACACCACCATTCTTCAAAAGCTTCAAATCTAACTCTATTTCCTCCCTCACCGGTACAGTCTCCAAATTTGAAATCTGTAGATTTCATGTGGTGATTTCGCAGTTTAGCAAGGTTATAATTTCAAGCATTCATTTTTATGAGATTCATTTTTCCCTCTTTTTATTTATGTTTTAGACTTTTCAATTCTGGTACATGACACACTCACAAAATGATTCTTTAACTCTCAAGTATAAGAGTGTCGAAATAATAAAATAATCTCATAAGTCCGAGGTCGATCCACAAGGAATAGATTTAATATGATAAAATAATAATTTGAGTGAAAAGAAAAAGATTGAATTGTTTGAAGTGATTGAAAATTTTAAATTGGACTACAATAATAAAATAAAATATTTGGGACTAGGGGATCCATTTTTAATATTTCAAATTTAGAAATCTCACTTTTTATAATATATAAATTGTCATTATTACCCAATTAATTTATTTCAGGAATTAATTATGTCAAAATATTTAAAACCATCCATAAAGACGGTAATAACTTTTGTCTATAATAAGTTCAGTTAGGTACTGAATTATGCCAAATAAATAAAAGCAGTCATATACTCGGTAACAAATTTATCAATAATTAATCTAGATTTAAATTAAATATTAATCATTAGATTACAATTTATATTTTATAATATAAGTGTGATTAATCTATATTTTCATATTAAAAGCTTCTCCCTTTACCCCAACATGGAGAAATTAGCAACTCATAATTTGAATAAAAACACTCATAATTTTATTAATAAAAAAAGAAATTACAAGAAAGCTTTAAAAAAAATAAAACAAAACACACAAGAGCTTAAACCCTTCACAAAATTTCAGAGAGAAACTTATGAAGGATGCTGAAGAAAATGAGGTGCTGAACACCTCTATTTATAGGTGAGAGCTCTACACCTCAATTATGCTTTTGCAAATTTGGTAAAATTTTCAAATGACATTTTAACATTTAGCAATATTTTTCAAAGGCTATTTGTCTTCATTTGAAAATTGTCCAATATTTTGTCAAATTTGTCAACCTTTCACTTTCGGTGGGATTGTTTCATGATTTTTTTATTTTTTATTTTTTTTTTGAAATTTTAATAATTACATATAACACACTTCAATCCAATATCGGTCTTGAAAACTTCATAACAAATCTTGTCAACATCAAAGTAGTATATCTTTGAGTTTTCTTTCATCTGGAACTAGAATCACTTCAATCCAATATCGGAGTAAGAAGTTATGGCCAAAATACGAAAATTACGCAGAGTTGGAATTTCTGCATTTGTACACTGTTAGAACACTCTTTCAAGTTTTTGGCCTCTAAAATCCAAATAGCATGTCCATTTTTCTAGTTATGCATCCAAAGTATTATTTCACCTACATAATAAATAAAAATCACAATAAAAATATATAAAACATAAATTTAATTATTATTTTATAAATATGCTAAAGTAAGGGGATTAATGAAACTACAAGTGTAAAATGATTAATTTTTCTTTTAATAAATACGCACTTTTTAGTGTTCATCACACCCCCAACCAGTTTATTACTAGTCCCTAATAATTTAAGCGGAAATTTTTAAAAAGAATAATTCTTATCCAAATTAATAATTGTATTCTTTCTTTCTAAATGATCAAATAAGTAAATTCTCATGTACTTTTTACCATTCTTTCATACACACATAAAACAAGGTATTAATCAATTTATTGTGCCCACAATATTCATAGGTCTTGTTGAAAAGTGAGTAATTTTTTTATCCTAAAATTATATTAGAGTTCACACTTTTTGGCAATGAAAGTTTATTTATAAATACAAAAATATTATTATTATTATTATTATTATTATTATTATTATTATTATTATTATTTTTATTTTTATTTTTATTTTTTTATAATAATACATCTTCAATTCTTGTAACGAATTTTAGGCCAGTGACTCCCAAACCAGTTGGCTTTAGGGCATTGTGTGTTAAGACACTCCTACAGACTTAATTACTCGCATATCACATGTTAAAAATAAGAAGTGTATGATTTTCTTAAGCTTTTTCTTTAACCCATGTAACACTCCCAGACCAGTTGGCCTCAGGGGCACTAAGTGTTAAAACACCCTTACAGACTTAATTGCTCGAGTTAAAGAGGCTACAAAATCGAACTTATTCATACACCTTTTTTTTCCAAACACAAACTCTACCATTTTATGCGAACAATCACTACTTACTGAGGCAAGATGTCCGGTTACTAAGTAAAGGCATGATTAATTTTAGTTTTTTGAATAAAACATAAATTTTACCGCCTTTATGTGCTACCTCTAACAAACTAGAGAACTGAGTATTATAAAATTTTCAATTGCAACCCGCGATCATATTTTACCGATAATACTTGTCAAATGAGCATATGAAGATCAAATTTAGTCAATATTATGGAGAATTCATAAATTTAAATGATTCAAAAAGAAAGGAACAAAAATAACTTGTTACGAATTATTTTGAGATACGTCTCAAGAGTAAAAACTTCTTACACAACCACCTCTTGTTGGACAATTATGACCCATAGCATCACTATTTGTACATAACATTGTGGTGTTGTACAAATTAACTATGTGACAAAGGAAATTGCTCTTTTATCATTTGTAATTGGATTACCGGGATATATAAATGATAAAAGTCCTTATGATTAGTTCCAGATTAATAAGATATGAGACAGTATCAATCCATGAAGGTTTAATCATTAAAACATCCCTAGTCGTAGTATTATCGAGATTGGACATCGATAATGCAGAATAGACTAGTATTGCACTTGTGCGCGTTGTAGGAGAATAACAACATAGTTCTTATATATTTAAGTATTGGATACTTATGCAAGTGTAATAGGAGGTTGTGTTTACCGATGGTACGGAAACAGCTTCGCTCTGGATAGATCCCTCGGAATTCCATTGGTAGTATGACTATGTGTCTATGGAAGTCTGAATCAGGGTAGGTGTATTTGGTCTTAACCTGAGACTTGCATCGCTAATACTTGAGACAATCAATATACTTTGGTTTTGGTCGTCCAGGGCTTTAACAAGTTCTAAGTACGCCTCTTCTGGGTATATTGAGAATCGTAGTGTATTGGGTGTGATGTCAAGATGGAAGTATCACTCCAGTCATAGTGGAGATGATAGTCATGTAGGATACGGAACTGGCGCTCTTATATGCTGCAGCTATCGGGATAATATGACAAGGTCATGGTTATCCGATTATAGAGACTAGTTACCAGAGATCCAATATTTGCTTCGTACGGGACAGACACAATTACAGCCCCAGGCCTAGCACGTGACATCCGATACTGGATTGCAATACGCTATACGACGTATACTACGCCTAATATAGATTACATATTCCTTTAAGAATATTTCTGGAGAATTGGGTAGGCACGGTGCTTTGCTAGAAGCCAACCATGTCTTGTAAATCAGTAAAAACGTAGTACTAGGTACGTACGTGTTCGGATAGTCTGACGACCGGATTTACTGCCAACATAACTGGGGATCTCATGGGTCGTTTCCCGAAGATTCACCAATGACGTATGACTCGGACATAATTAATCTGGGATTAATTATAAGAGAGAGAAAATTAATCTGGGATTAATTATGGAGATATTTTATCTGGGATAAAATACTATTTATAGAGAGAGAACGATTAATTTGGAATTAATCGATAAAATAATATATTCGATATATTAAACGAAATTAGATTTCGACGCGGAATTAAAATTGGATTTTAATTTAAGCGAACGAGTTAATTTAGAATTAATTCGCTAGCGACGTGAATAGTAATTTTGCTAGGCATAATTATTTAATTAAATTTGATTTAATTACGTCACAACGGAAAATTCGTTAATTCAGAATTAACGAACCTGAGCCTGGGAGTGTTTGTGGGCCCACTCGCATTTCGAATCAAATGGGGCCCACAAGTCACATCACGCGTCACATCATTAGTCATTCTTGTGATGGAAGGCACATCACTTTGAGTGATGTGATGGTTGTCACTTGTGATTGATGATGGTGGTTGAAGACTTTAAAGTCTCATACCAAATTTTGAATTTGGGAATTGGTATTAGTTTTTTGAAATCTAAAAACACAATACACAACTCATCTTCATCTTCTCCCTCACGGCTTGGAAACTTTTCTCTCATTCTCCATTTTCTGAAAATGCCGAGAGTTACACAAGGAAATAGAAAGATTTGTGGCAAATTTTTCTATGATGCTAGCACATCCAAAGGGTCAAACAAAGGTGATAAGGAAACCCATTCATGAGCATGGAATCACACTTAAAGCTTGGAGCTTGAATGAGCACAAATGAAGGGGTTGACCGAAACTTCAAGGAGCACAAAAGGGCTTTGTCGAAAGCTATAATAGAGGAAAAAAATTTTGTGTTCATCGCATCTCAAATCCGATCAAAGTGAGTATTTCCGCAACTTTACTTTGTTGTATTCGCACTTTTCATCGCTTAATTGATCTTAGTTTGACCTAGAAAACTCAACAATGGTATCAGAGCCTTGATTAAGCATGAAATTGATTTAGGGTAAAATTGATTTGAGCATGATTTGATGAAATGATTGTTTGAATATGCTTGAATGATGATAACTTAGAATTATGCATGATCAATTTAATGAAAATTGAATTGGATTAATTTTTCCCCAAAAATTAGGCTTGGCCGAATGTGTGTATGCCCTAATGTCATGGTAATTTTTGTTCTTTTGATCATTGGATGAGTTGAAAGACTTGGGAAATGTTGATTTGAGATTAAATTGGATTGAAATCGGAATTGGATATTAAATCCCCAAATTACTGTGAGCTATAAGCATGGAAATGAGATGATTTTTTGATTCAATAATGTTGGACATGTGTTGATGA
>SKCR01049301.1:0-49060 GCA_019454045.1 Zanthoxylum bungeanum
TCGCTTCCTGAAGATTCACCTATGAATTTGATTCGGACTTAATTAATCTTGGATTAATTGCGGGAGAAAACTTTATCTGGGATTATAAAATGCCTTATTTAGAGAGAGTGAGAGAACGATTAATTTGGAATTAATCAGTATGATTATTATATTCGATATAATAATTGAAATTGATTTCGACGCGAAATAAAATTAGATTTTAATTCGGGCATACGAGTTAATTTAGAATTAATTCGTAAGCGACGTAAATAATAATTTCGCTGGGAGCGATTATTTATTTAAATCCGATTTAATTAACGTCGCGACGCTAGCTCGGTATTTCGGAAATATCGAACCCGAACGCGTGAGTGGACGTGGGCCCACTATCATTGGGAAACGTGTGGGGCCCACATGACACTTGTCATTATATGCATTATTTTATTGATAAGGCATTGCATGTTAATAGTGTACAAAACACTCTAAGGCATTGCATGGTGATAGTGTGCATTACACTCAAAGGTTGCATGGAGTTTGAGTGTTGACACTCTAAGCCATTGCATGGTTTATGTCATAGATTTATTATTATTTAATAAATTAGAACATAAATATAAATTGATTTTTGGTAAAACAAATATCATTAAGACTTTACACAAAATCTCTCTCCTCTCAAATGCCGAGAACTCCATTGACAGGGCAAGGAATATTTGATCTTCTATTTCTCCATTTTTGCTAGCACAAGCAAGGGATCAAAAGAGGTGATAGGGAAAACATCAAAGAGCTGGAATACAAAAGCTTGGAGCTTCAAGTCTTCTTCCTCCTCTTGGCCGAATCTTCCAAAACTGGAGCTTCTACCATTTGATCATCTTCTTCATCAAAGGCATTGTAAGTATGATTCCGCCATACTCAGTTTATATATATTCTTTATAGTATTCACATGCTTAATCTTTGTTTGGGACATATTATAGAACCAACAGAAATGCCTACGCTGGAGACAGAAAAAGAAGTCAGGGCATTCTTGGGGAAGATTCAGTACATCAGTCGGTTTTATTGCCAAGTTGACATCGGATGTGAGCCTATCTTAAACTGTTGAGAAAAGATCAGCCAGTGAGATGGAATGAACAGTGTCAGACCGCCTTCGACAGAATCAGAGAATACTTGGTGAAGCCACCGTGTTGAAACCTCCGAGGCCGGGTAGACCTTTGATATTGTATTTGGCTATAGAATCAGAAACGTTGGGAGGTATGATGGTACAGGCAGATGAGACAGGGGTAGAACATGCAGTTGATTATCTGAGTAAGAAGCTGCTTCCGTATGAGGCTCGGTATCAGGAAGTTGAGAAGATCTGTCTTGCAGTGGTATGGGCTTCCAGAAAGTTGCGACATTACTTCCAGTCTTACAAGATCCAAGTGGTGGCAAAGGAGAATCCTCTGAAATATCTTCATTCAGTGCCTTCACTAGTGGGAAAACTGGGCCGATGGTTGGTATTGTTGACAGAGTTCGACATCGAGTATATCACCTCCAAAGTGATCAAAGGACGAGCAGTAGCGGAATTTCTGGCATTGCAACCTGTTGAGGGGGATCAATATAAGTTGAGTTTCCAGATGAAGAGATCCAGGCAATAACAGTTCAGAGATGGAAGATGTATTTTGATGGAGCAGTAAATTACAAGGGAGCCGGAATTGGGATCGTGATAGTAACCCCCGAGGGAGAGACTTGCCTTTGGCTAAGAGGTTGACATTCCGAGTGACTAATAACATGGCCGAGTATGAAGCATGTGCTTTTGGGCCTGACAGCATTGATAGCCTTGAAGGTGGGAGTGTGGAAATCTACGAAGATTCCATGTTAGTAGTCCAGCAGATGCGAGGAGAATGGGAATTGAAGAAGAACGGTGAAGCCTTACCTTTTTCACCTCAGAAATTGGCACAGGATATCCCCGAGTGTAAGTTTCAGCACCTACCGAGGAGAAGAGAATCAGATGGCAGACGCATTGGCTACACTAGCAGCGACTTGGGAAAATCCAGAGAAGTTAGTGATGAGACCGTTGGTACTGACAACAGCAAGTAAACCTGCTTATGAGATAGAGAGAATTCTGGAAGTTGAGGTTGACGACGGTAAACCTTGGTATTATGACATTCAGAGGTATCTGGAACATGGTGAATTCCCGGAAGGGGCGGGCAGAGAAAGACAGAATAGCCATTCAGAAGTTGGCTTCCCAGTATGTGACTTTGAGAGGGGAACTGTACAAGAGACAGGCAAACGGTATTCACTTGAAATGTTTGAGAAAAGAAGAAGCTCAGAAAGTGATGGAAGAGGTACATGCCGGGGTATGTGGTCCGCACATGAATGGGTTGAACTTGTCCCGCAAGATAGTGAGACAGGGGTTTTATTGGTCGACTATGGAGACAGACTGCGCAAAGGATGGTAAAGCACTGTCACGACTATCAGATACACGGCAATCTGAGTCATCTGCCGCATACAGAATTACAGGGTTGTCAGAGCCGTGGCCTTTCTCAGCATGGGGATAGATATGATGGGGAAATTCGACCAAATGCATCAAATGGGCATCGCTTCATAGTAGTAAGTGGATTACTTCTCAAAGTGGGTGGTAGAAGCTGAGTCGTTCCGGAACGTTACAGCGAAGCAGATGGCAAAGTTCATAGCTCGGAACCTCATTTGTCGGTATGGTATGCCGCATCATGTAGTGACAGACAACGGGGTCCAGTTTCAAGGAGAGACGAAGGCAATGTTACAGAGGCAGGGATAGGCCACCACAAGTCATCACCGTACAGGCGCAGGCAAATGGGGCAGTTGAGGCAGCCAACAAGACTATAAAGACAATTTTAGCCAAGATGACAGAAAATTGTAGAGATTGGGCCGAGAAGTTACCGGATTGTATGCTTGTGGGGATACAGAACATCAGTAAGGACGGCAACGGGTGCAACACCTTACTCCTTTGGTCTAGAATGGAAGCAGTATTGCCAGTAGAAGTATAAATACAGTCCCTGAGGGTATTGGCAGAGGCAGAATTACCGGAACAGGAATGGGCCGCACAGAGATTTGATCAGTTGGTACTGTTGGATGAGAAGAGAACGAAGTCTTGTATCACATGCAGTTGTATCAGAAGAGACTAGCCCGGGCATTCAACAAGAAGTACGTCCCACAAAGATCAGAAAGGGTGATTTGGTACTTAAGCAGTCGAGGGCCGTCGACGACGGACCTGAGAGAGGGAAATTCAGGCCTAACTGGGAAGGACCTTACATCTTTCAGAAAGTCATGGGAAATGGAGCAGTGAAGCTATCAGACTTGGAAGGAAATGAATTCACAGAACCAATCAATGTCGACAGGTTGAAGTTGTACTTTGCTTAAGAAGACTTGTCGCCAGCGGAAGACCTAACCCAACGGAATAAGAAAAACTCCTGCATACATGCATACACGTAACCTATTGCATATTTTTGTGTGTTCTGTTTTGTGTAAACAGATGTTGAAGACGGAAAAGAGCGAGCAGTGAGCCAATCAGAGATGGTAGAAGCACAACATTTGATATTGGCAGTAATCTGAAGATTGAGGTCCCAATGAAGTTAAGTTCCGGGTATGGGTCTCGGAGGGCGAAGCCCATATCGACTGGGGAGCGAGGCTCCACATCACATCATGTCAGCTTGGGGGCGAAGCCCATATCGGCTGAGGAGCGAAGCTCCACATCATCATTTTCGGGATGCGTCCCAGGGTGAGGCCCACATTTTGTCAGCGGTATTGGGATGCGTCCCAGGGTCGAGGGCCCCGTTGTCGGTTGCAGCTATTGGGATGCGTCCCAGGATCGAGGTCCACTGCATCATCATTTTCGGGATGCGTCCCAGGGTCGAGGCCCACATTTTGTCAGCGTATTGGGATGCGTCCCAGGGTCGAGGCCCCCGTTGTCGGTTGCAGCTATTGGGATGCGTTCCAGGATCGAGGTCCACTGCATCATCATTTTCGGGATGCGTCCCAGGGTCGAGGCCCACATTTTGTCAGCGGTATTGGGATGCGTCCCAGGGTCGAGGCCCCGTTGTTGGTTGCAGCTATTGGGATGCGTCCCAGGATCGAGGTCCACTGCTCATCATTTTTCGGGATGCGTCCCAGGGTCGAGGCCCACATTTTGTCAGCGGTATTAGGATGCGTCCCAGGGTCGAGGCCCCCATTGTCAGTTGCAGCTATTGGAATGCGTCCCAGGTCGAGGCCCACATTATCAGCAGCATCGAGACGCGTCTCAGGATCGAGGTCCACTGCGTATCAGCTCAGCTCGAGACAGCTAGCTAGTCAGGTAAGTAAAATGCATTGCATAACTTTGATAGGATTGTTCAAAGTCACACACTGCACAAGTCCCATCAAAGTGGGGGCGACTGTAGGCATTGCATTTTTGCATGTGAAACCCGATGATGAGTCTCATTTGGAGGCACTACCTTTTGAGTCATGAAAGCCGCGGGAAACGGATATCGGAAGGGGGAAATTCAGAATAAACAAGCTCACTGTCTTCATTGGTGCTGCGTTCGTTACTTCGTTCGAACGGAAAACAGATTGCGGGCGTCCGTGTTGCGTTCGAGGAAGCGTTCGAACGGTTATCGGTAATTCTGGTTTGCTGCTAGCCTCACACCCAGCCCATTTAGCTCCCAAAGCCCATAAAACACATCCCAAATTAAATAAATAAATATTAATTTAATATTAAACATTAAATAAAATATTTAAAACCATTTACCAATTAAATAAAATATTTACCTAAACTAAAAGAAGATATGCCTAATTAAAATCAATCTTAACCAATTAAAGCCAATCATATATTTGACTTCCTAATCTAATAGGATATTTACCAATATAAAATATTTGTATTCCTAAACCAAACACAATTAAATATTACAACTTCCTAATTTAAAATATCTTGTCCCCCCTCAATCTTGTGTATGCCTTTCTCACCTCTTAATTTGGAAACAAGATCCCTTCCCTTGTCAACCCTAGCCATTCTCTATATAAACAACCCCTAACCAAGGCCATTCCTCTCCTTGACACAACACAATTCACACCCAAGCTCTCTCAAAATCTCTCTAGACTCTCTCTACACACCCAAAACAGACACAAAAGAGAAAAACACTTCCTACACACACAAAAAGAGAACAAAAGAACCTCAACCATCTCCTCCATAGCCGAATCTACCACAAAATACCACCCTCACATCACCGAAACTACAAGCACCAAACAACCCTAATCACCACCGAAAAACCAGCCCCTCTAAACCTCCATACATCACCGAAAATCACAAAAACACAGCAGTCCAAATCCTTAAAAAAAACAGTAACTTAGAAAACTACATAGATAATCTTAAAAATAATCACTTTTAATTGCACTAAGAACCCACACAACTTGGAATAGTTCTTTGAAAACATTGAAACAGGTAGCCCGTGCAGTGAGCAGGAAAACAGGAGCCGAATAGGAGCAGAACGGATTTCGAATCGTAAGCAAAGCAGCGGAAACAGTGAGCTAGGACGTCGAACCAGCGGACCAGAAAAAGTTGCGGAGCTTTACCCCCTTTCGATCTTCGTGGAACGTGAGTCCGAGAGACGGCTTAAAAGGTTAGACCTGAGGGTATCTTTCACACTTATTCTCATTTTACTTTCTGGTCATTTATTTTGATTATATTTTCTGTATTTGTGGTATCTATTGTGTGTATGATGTATGTTGTGGGTATTGGATGAATGAGAGAGGTGTCAACTCTCGCGGTATATCGGATGGAAACCCGGACATAAATTTCATAGCCGATTCCGAATGGACGGTAATATGATCTGTACTCGGGCCACAATTCCACGTACCGCTTGGGTAAACGGCACCATCTTTCTTTTGTTATGTTGCTCTTGTTTTTAGTTTGCTTACTTGAATTCAATATGTCGTTAGTTATGCATGATTCAACCAAGCGCATGGGCTTAGTGAGTTAGTCCAAAGGTCCTCCATTTAGGAGACAAAGAGCCGAAAAGGCCACCTTCGTGACACTACTTCGCCGCGCCGGTTGATGTATGTTCGGTTGGACGCGAGATACGTTCAATCGGGCATACTTAGTTTGATATTGTTATCTTTATTTTCGTATGTATAAGTCAATCGAGCGCATGGGCTTAGTAAGTGTGTTGTGAGATCCCCTATGGGGAGGGGCTAAAAGCCCTTTACCACGATGCTTTGCCGCGCCGGTTGATGTGTGTTCGGATTGGATGTAAGGTGTGTTCAATCAGGCATACTTGGTTGATATGATTGGTTCTATTCTTGTATGTGTGATGTGACGCGCATGGGCTTAGCATGTTGGTCTAAAGGTCCTCTCTTTGAGAGATCAAGAGCCCCAAAAGGGTCACCTTTACGGCAGTGCTTCGCCGCGCCCTTTTATTTTCTGTTTATGTATTGCATCCTATTTCATGCATCAGGTCCGTGTCCGTTCGAACGCGTTCACGAACACAACTCGAACGCGCATGTGTTTTTTGCCTTATTATGTGTCAAGTCTCGTATCCGTTCGAACGCGTTAACAAACGCCATACGAACGTGAGCTTTCTGTCTCATCTCCATTCAAACGCGTTTACGAACGCTACTCGAACGTGAGCATTCTGTTTCATTTCCGTTCGAACGCGTTTACGAACGCTACACGAATGTGAGCATTCTGTTTCATTTCGTTCGAACGCGTTTACGAACGCAACTCGAACGTGAGCATTCTGTTTCATTTCCGTTCGAACACGTCTACGAACGCTACTCGAACGTGAACATTCTGTTTCATTTCCGTTCGAACGCGTTTACGAACGCTACACGAACGTGCACACACTGAACTGAGTTGTCTTATTATATTCATGCATAATTGTCTATTGGTTGATCTTTCTTATGCAAATGCGTCACAATTCGTATGCTTATGTCATGATAACATTTGAGTATTATTTCTTGCGGTATATCGGATGGAAACCCACACGTAAATTCCGTAGCCAATTCTGAATGGACGGTAGTGCGGTCTGTACTTGGGCTACAATTCCACGTACCGTTTGGAAAAGTGCCCATATGTGTGCTTGTAGGGTCAATATGTGTGCTTGTGTTTCCTGAATGTGATATGTAAGTAAAGTTATGTTAGTTGCTATCTTGATATATGTTAAGCATGCAAATTTAAATGTAAGATATATGTGAAATACATGTATATTTAGGTGCATATTTATTTATAAATGTGAATTTAGAAGCATGATACCCTTAGAAATAAGTGTTACTTCAGCTTGTTTAAATTATTATATAAATCCTTTCATTACAAGTGACATGAGTAAGGGACCATTCCGAACCCAACGGTTTGAGGTCTTCCCTTGCGAGGGGTGAGTGCGGCCTTAAATCTTGTCCCGGTTCACACCGGGTGGCGACTCCATGTTATGTAATCCTTCCCAACTAGGCCGCGAGCCTAGGAACGGCATCGCTCAGTTTCTGTGTCCCACACTATTGAGAGAGAAATGGAGAGATGAAAGTGTGTTAAAAAGTGATTTGCATTTGCATTTTAAGTGTAACTATTACACTTTAGTGAATTTCAAATGAATTTCACTTGAATTTGCTTTTTAAAAAGTCAAACAATAAAAGCCATCAATACACACATCTTGTCTATCACTATTCACATCAACATCACTTTATTAAAGTGACCACTTGTCATATCACATCACTCAAAGTGACAAGTGATTTGACGATTGATGCGAATAATGATTTGACGCTTGATGCGACTTGCGACGCCGCACTCGAATTCAAAATACGAATGCGCTCGCAATCACACTCGGGCTCGGGTTCGCTAATTCCAAATTAACGATTTTTCCGTCGCGTCGTAATTAAATGATTACGCCTAGCGAATTCACTATTCACGTCGCTAACGAATTAATTCTAAATTAATTCGTTCGCCCGAATTAAAATCTAATTTTAATTCCGCGTCGAAATCCAATTTCGTTTAATATATCGAATATATTAATTTAATCGATAATTCCAAATTAATCGTTATCTCTCTCTAGACGATATTTTATCCTAGATAAAATATCTCTATAATTAATCCTAGATTAATTTTCTCTTTTTCAATATAATCCCAGATTATTTAAGAGTGCGAGTTATGCGTCATCGGTGGATTATCGGGAAGCGACCCATGAGATCCCCGAATAAGTTGGCAGTAAATGCGGTCGTCGGAGTATCCGAATCACGTACGTACCAGGTACTACGTTCTACCGATTTACGAGACAAGGTCGACTCCTAGCAAAGCACCAAGTCTACCCAATTCTCCGGACATATCCATTTAAGAATATTAAGATATGTATCAAGCGTAGTATACCATTGTATTGTGCATATCGGCCCAGTATCGGATAGTCACGTGCTAGGGCTGGGGCTGGATAACTGTCTGCCCCGTCTGAAACACATATCGGATGACTGGTAACATAGTCTCTATAATCGGATATTCATGACCTGGTCACAATATCTCGATTGGATGCGCATCACTCAAGAGCACTAGTACCGTATCCTGCGTGACATCATCTCCACTATGACTGAAGTGATACTTCCGTCTTGACATCACACCCAATACACTACGACTCTCTGATTAACCCAGAAGTGGTGTACGCAGAACCGGTTAAAGTCCTGTACCACCAAGACCAAAGTCTATCGATTATCGTAAGTATTAGCGATGTAAGTCTCAGGTTAAGACTATACACACCTACCTTGATTTCGGCCTCCCACAGACACATAGTCATAATACCAATGGGATTCCGAGGGGTCTATCCAGAGCGAAGCTGTTTCCCGTACTATCGGTGAAACACGACCTCCTATCGCACTTGCATAAGTATCTGATACTTATATATATGAGAACTATACCGTTGTGCCCTCACAACGCACACAAGTGCAATACTAGCCTATTCCGGATTATCGATGTCCAGTCTCGATAATACTCCGGCTAGGGATATTTAATGATTAAACCTTCGGGGATTGATAATGTCTCATATCATTCTCAATCCAGGAATTAATCATAGGGACCTCTCTTCATTTATATATCTATGGTGATCTAATCACAAATGATGAGAGTGCAATTTCCTTGTCACATAGTTAATTTGCTACAACAACACAATGATCTGTGCAAATAGTGACGCTATGGGTCATTTTGTCCAACAATCTCCCACTTGGCACGTAGCGAGTCACTCAAGTGTCCCACACCCGAACTATGTACGGTTCGCTCAAATTGTTGAGGAAAGGTTTTCGTCAGCGGATTTGTTTGATAATCGTCTGACGTGATATTACGATCATCACATCGCCACGATGTGTGATCCGAACGAATCAGATGATATAGAAGTATATATCTGGATCGTCGATGAGACCTTCAATTCCTTAGCCTGTGCTGACGCCTAGCTCAGCCGCTAACAGAACTATATCTAATCTAATTAGATTTATTTTCGACCCAAATGGCTTCTATTGCTGCCTCAGCTGTAGCAATAATCCGCATTTGTTGTTTATTCGGCAACAGTTATCTTGCTAGGAAGATTTCCAGCTCACTGTCCCAGTGTTCAAACTTTTATAGTACCGTAGTATTTAATTGTTTGGAAACTTGCAGCAGTGATCCCAGTCACTTCAAGTTCTCCTTCTCCATAGTTTAAGATAGCATCTTTAGTTCTCTGAGATACTAACAGATGTTCTTAACTTCAATCCAGTGACTATCACTTGGATTGACCTGATCGTGACTCCATATGCTCGAAGCGTATGAGACACCAATACAAGTACATTTTAAATGTTCAATTTCCCAGAGAGTGTTAACAACTCCAAATCTATCCCAGTAGATCTTTATTCCTTGAATAAAGGTTGTTACTCCCCAGAATTCTACGGAGAATTTCTATTGAAAGCCAAGCTTTCATCAATTGCTATATGGGAATTTAACTGTCAGTGCGCTCTCCCACTAACCTCCTTATATACACAAGAATTATTTCGTTTTGATTCAAATCATAAACCATTATGATTATTTAAAAAAGACAGTTCCAAGAACCTTATGCTTGCATTAATCCAAACATGGATCGAATAACCCGCAAACCTCGTTTGTTGGTTATACAAAATCGTCAGGATGTTGTAAACATCCTCCAAAAGGTTTTCTTTTCAGGAAAATGATTTTGATCTATAACTGACACATTTCATAAATGAAATACGCAGTTATCAACAAGCATCTTCAAAATGGATTTACCATGGCAACAGGTAAGAGGTTGAACCGTTATTAACACAATGTTGATAACGATACCTTTCCGACAAAAGCCCAGCTTTGTACGTTGGTATGTTGCCTTCGATGTATGTCTTCCTTGAAGACGTTTAATGTACCAATAGGCACATGCCTTGTGGTACAACAACTAGTATCCAAAATAGTTGTTATACATGGAATCCATTTCGGACTCATGGCACTTTGCCATAATAGGGAGTCGATACCTCGTATCACTTCCTCAAAACGTAGTCGGTGGTATACCTTCATAAGATTGACATCTTTATGAGGTTAGATCAGAAACCCATACCCTAGGTTGTTTTCTGACTCTATCCGATCTACTAGTTTCCTGTGTATTGAAGATTAATGGTATAGATTCATCATTGATGAGCTATTTGTGTTCCATTAAGGACTTCGTGCCTTGAACAGTATTACTCCGATTTTCATCGAGTATCACTATCCTCCCACTGACCACTGCATATCGGTATTCCTCTCAGGAAAAACCATATGGTGAGCAACAATCACATTGTTCTCATGTGAGATTTACAAGTACTATACTTAAGGTTTCCCTTAGGATAACCTATATTGGCACTTATCCAATTTGGGTCCTAGTTTGGTATCATCCAAACGTTATGCCTGGCATACCCAAATTATCAGGAATGAGAAACCTCGTTTCTTCCCTATTCATATCCTACATGACATCTGTCAAACAGATTTATATGGAACCTTATTCTAAATAAGTTTTGCACTGTTAATACATATCCTATTGAAGGAAACAGTAGCTCAGAGCGATTCTCGTGATAAACCTTATCATGTCCAACAAAATTCGGTTTTTAGTTCGGACACACCGTCTAACTGACGTGTCTCGGGAGGAGTCCTCATATGAAAGAATACGTACTCTTTCATGTACGTATGAAACTTACTTCTTAAGTATTTTCCATTACGGTCTTACCGTGGCGGAATAATACTATACCCGATCTGTTTATTTACTTCGTGTCGAAACTTTAAAGTTTCCGATTTGTGTTCTTCAAAAGAAACACATAACCATAACGTGATGCCACATCCGTTAAGGTCACGAAATATTCATGTTCACATCTAGCCTAGCTAGATATGGGCCCACTAACTTCACCATGAATAGGGCTAACAGATCGGTGGCCCTTATACTATTACCAAGTAAATAGTATTTTAGGTACTTTACCTAATAACTAGATTCGCAGACCTTATTTGAATAGTCAAATCAGTCCTAGTACCCACTCTTCAAAAGTGTGGATATACGAGTCTCGTTTAATTGTGTCCTAGACAACAATGCCACAAATAAGTCTCTATTGATCAAATCAATTTGAGCTATTTATTTGTCATTTTTATATGTTTGAGATTTTATTATATTCAAAATATAAATTCTGTTATTCACATCTAATGTGTTTATCTCAGTATCATTTATATAATAAAACACTTTAGTGTTCTAGAATATAAAGGTTTATCCGCAACGGATTAAACACTGATATAGAGATAATGTCTCTAGTCAAACTAGTTACATTATAACAGTTCCTAATTTAAGTACATACCCAAAGGGTAGTTCCTAAACTTAGGTACCTACGGTCGAAACAGCGACTTTCGTCCCATTTCCGATTTGCAGAGAATCTCGGCTTGAAGTCAGTATCCAGCTCATAGCGGATTCTGAACATCAATACATATATTTTATGTACCACACTAAGTATTAAAATCCAATTTCAATACTAGTAGTGAACATAACTTTGACAAATATTTTAAAGTCAGAGCCTCGCCCTTTCTTTAATTCCTTCGTGTCTGCCATATCCAAATGGTAGTCACTTTGGGATATGTCAATTATCTTTTCAATATTTCACAAACCTTTGGCCAAGCCTTGGGTTTTAGAATATCGAAATGATGTGCACCTTGTGCAACTTGCCCAATTGCAAACTTTGACTTTTCTCCACTAGAATAGTCAATTAATTCTCCAAGAATTATTAATTAATTTTAATACCTTTTAAATCTAAAGATAGATTATTGTCAAGTATATAAATTAAGCACTAAAGTCATCATCACATAAATCTTCCAAAGATTTTATGCTCTACTATTTGCTTAATTATGGGCTTAGATATAACAAGTTATTTTATCTAATAAAGTAACCTATTATTAATTCCCAATGAAAATTAAATCATTTAAAACATTTAATCCAAGGATTATATATTTTAAATATTCAACTTTTCAATTCTTTCTTGATTCAATAGTCCAACTATTTAATCAATTTAATAAGGTACTATTCATTATAATGATTACAATAATCCAATTATTTAATCAACTATAATTTTATATTGATTACCATAATCCAATTATAAAATCAACTATTATTTTAATTCAATTATATTGATTACTATAATCCAATTATAAAATCAACTATATTTGAACAAGTTTGTATATAGTCCAATTATATATATTTAAAACAACATAAAATATTAGTCCAACTAATACTTTTGATTAATATGACGAGTAAAATATAGATGAGCGCGTTTAGCGAGTATTCGAACGAATGTTGCAAATTCAATACTTGCCTCCCACTATTTTTCGTCGAGCCTCTAACCCTCTGTCGAGTACTCGGGAAACCGTGTTTCCTAGTGGGCTAGGATCCCGTTAAATATCACACAATCTTGACTTTGGCCAACAAATTGTATGATAATTAACTAGGTAGATCTCGAAGATCAATTGGATCTCATCCAACTCCTAGATCCAGTAGGTGGACATCCAAGTCCCAAACATATATCTAATATATGCCTATATATCGAATATATACCCTAACCTTTTTCTCTGAATCAACTAGGCTTGGCTTTGGCACAACAAACTAGTGATCCCAGTCAAGCGCGGACCCATTGACATGGAAGCTTCGTAATCAATGTCAATGGACAAGAAGTGGTCTTGACTTTGGCCAACAAACCACAACTTGGACACGAAACCGATATGGAACAAAGCCTCGTGATTAAAACACATCTTCGACGGACAAGGGCTTGACTTTGGCCAACAACCCCTGCCAATCTCGGATCTTGAGCAAGAATCACTCAATGGAAGGAAAAAAAGCATGATATTTAACGAGGGTTTTTCGCGTGCAAATTGGCTACCAATTTAATTATCTTTGTTAAGGTCTCATCATCATACACCCTTAAACATGCATTCTAAATACATAATAAAGCGAGTATGAAAATAAATAATAATGATATGCGGATGGATACTTTACCCATTGATCCTATATCAAATCTCTCTCTTTCTCACTCAAGCTAGCACTTGTATTACTTCTACCCGTTACACTACACTTCTAAATAAACCTCATTTACATGGAGGGGAATAGGTGAGAAGAGAATACAAAGAGAATGAAGGTGATAAGGCTGGACACGCAGGTCCAATTTAATAAATCGAATTTATTACAACAATTTCTAAAATTGCCCCACCCGACTAATATCCATCCGATATACATTATTCATTCATCAACCACGTATTCACACAAAAGCATGCTATCAATCAATTTAATCAAATTAATTAATCTGATAATTAAGTGATCATCCAATGTTCAAACAACGATTTGATTTTGTTGAGTCAAACTCGTTTTTGCGAATAAGTACTTAAAGTACGAATTCATGAATTAATTAAACTACAACATTAAATCAAATTTAATATGCATTTAATACTAATTCACTATTCAATTCCAAATTAAATATTACACTTTTATTTAATAAACCTTTTACGATTAAATTCCAAATTAATCGTAACGCGTCTCAAAGACCAATTAACGTCCAACGTCAATTCAATTAAAGTCCAATGGGCTTTTAATTGATTTCTTAAGGCGTGGACTTTTGGTCAACTCGGGTCAAACCGATAACCAAAGTCCAATCCGGGATTTACCCCATAAGCCCATAAATCAATCTTGGCCCATTAGGCCCAATTGAACTTTAAAGGTTCATTAAGTCGCATTTGGCTTAACGGAAGTGGTTTTGGCCCAATTGGATCCAATCCATTTGGCCTAAACCCAACTTGATAAAATCAAACCAATAAGCCCAATTACAACATTAAAGTCAATTTCCAAAATTAGGCCCAATTAATTAAAATACAAAATCCAATTTCATATTCAATTAAACTAAAGTGTATTACATGATTAATCAACTAAATCAATATTTCTAAAACACCATATTAGTCCAATTAATCATGCTCATTATCATTATCATATGTCTAACACATAAATGAAAAAAATCAAACCCATTACATGCTTTAAGCTCTCGGCCAAAGGATGGATTTTGTGTCCGATTTGGTTTCAATCCAATCGAACCCACAATCGACATTAAATCAACATCCTAAATGATTTCATACACATCCAATGTCATAAAATCAAAAAATACCAAGACATTAGGGCATAGTTACATTCGGCCAACATAAGATTTTGGGGTTTTTTGTCCAATTCAAAGTACAATCCAATGACCTCAAATTAACATCAAACATTATGATTCCAATTCATCTAATGAATCAAAAAAACAAAAAATTTCCAAGAACCCAAAATAGCTAATACATTCGGCCAGGTAATCAATTTGGGGAAAATAATCCCAAATCATTTTTCAACAAATTGTCCAACCAAAATGAAATTAAACTATAAGCATACTTAAACAATCAATTTATTCAAATCATGCTCAACAAACATTTACCCAAATTTTAAGCCCTACAATTTCATGCTTGAACCTATAGCTCTTGTTCCCATTTGGTTATTATCTAGGTCCCAAGATCAAACAAGTCATGAAATTAATGAGTGAATACACCAACGAAGATAGCGGAATACTTACATCGGTCGGTTGAGTCGATTTGAAGACGATGAAGCCACAAAGCTCATTGTTTTGGTGGCGCCAATACAGCAGTTCACTCACTGTTTTGGGCAGTTTCGGCTCTCATTCGAAGCTCCAAACTTCGTCGAATGGGTCCCGCCTCATGGGTGAACCTCCCTACCACCTTCGCAAGTCTCGTAAGTGTGCTAGCACTTGGATTTTCACCATGAAAACCCAACTCTTGGCTTCCCTTGTTCACGCCATTTTGGTTCAAAACCAGACCATTTATGCAGTTTTGGGCGTGAGCTATTGAGAGAGAAATGGAGAGATGAAAGTGTTTGTAAAAGTGATTTGCGTTTGCATTTTAAGTGTAACTTATACACTTTAGTGAATTTCAAATGAATTTCACTTGAATTTGCTTTTTAAAAAGTCAAACAATAAAAGCCATCAATACACACATCTTGTCTATCACTATTCACATCAACATCACTTTATTAAAGTGAACTTGTCATATCACATCACTCAAAGTGACAAGTGATTTGACGCTTGATGCGACTAATGATTTGACGCTTGATGCGACTTGCGACACCGCACTCGAATTCGAAATACGAATGCGCTCGTAATCACAACTCGGGCTCGGGTTCGCTAATTCCAAATTAACGATTTTTCCGTCGCGTCGTAATTAAATGATTACGCCTAGCGAATTTACTATTCACGTCGCTAATGAATTAATTCTAAATTAATTCGTTCGCCCGAATTAAAATCTAATTTTAATTCCGTGTCGAGATCTAATTTCGTTTAATATATCGAATATATTAATTTAATCGATTAATTCCAAATTAATCGTTATCTCTCTCTAGACGATATTTTATCCTAGATAAAATATCTCTATAATTAATCCTAGATTAATTTTCTCTTTCTTCTATATAATCCCAGATTATTTAAGAGTGCGAGTTATGCGTCATCGGTGGATTATCGGGAAGCGACCCATGAGATCCCAGGATAAGTTGGCAGTAAATGCGGTCGTCGGAGTATCCGAATCACGTACGTACCAAGTACTACGTTCTACCGATTTACGAGACAAGGTCGACTCCTAGCAAAGCACCAAGTCTACCCAATTCTCCGGACATATCCATTTAATAATATTAAGATCTGTATCAAGCGTAGTATACCATTGTCTTGTGCATAGCGGCCCAGTATTGGATAGTCACGTGCTAAGGCTGGGGCTGGATAAGTGTCTGCCCCGTCCGAAACACATATCGGATGTCTGGTAACATAGTCTCTATAATCGGATATTCATGACCTGGTCACAATATCCCGATTGGATGCGCATCACTCAAGAGCACTAGTACCGTATCCTGCGTGACATCATCTCTACTATGACTGAAGTGATACTTCCGTCTTGACATCACACCCAATACACTACGACTCTCTGATAAACCCAGAAGTGGTGTACGCAGAACCGGTTAAAGCCCTGTACCACCAAGACCAAAGTCTATCGATTATCGTAAGTATTAGCGATGTAAGTCTCAGGTTAAGACTATACACACCTACCTTGATTTCGGCCTCCCATAGACACATAGTCATAATACCAATGGGATTCCGAGGGGTCTATCCAGAGCGAAGCTGTTTCCCATACTATCGGTGAAACACGACCTCCTATCGCACTTGCATAAGTATTTGATACTTATATATATGAGAACTATGCCGTTGTGCCCTCACAACGCACACAAGTGCAATACTAGCCTATTCCGCATTATCGATGTCCAGTCTCGATAATACTCCGGCTAGGGATATTTAATGATTAAACCTTCGGGGATTGATACTGTCTCATATCATTCTCAATCCAGGAATTAATCATAGGGACCTCTCTTCATTTATATATCTATGGTAATCTAATCACAAATGATGAGAGTGCAATTTCCTTGTCACATAGTTAATTTGCTACAACAACACAATGATCTGTGCAAATAGTGACGCTATGGGTCATTTTGTCCAACACGAGGTCCACTGCAGCACCAACTCAGCTCGAGGCAGCAGACGAGCCAGGTAAGTGAAAATGCATTGCATAGCTTTGATATGATTGTTCAAAGTCACACACTGCACAAGTCCCATCAAAGTGGGGGCGACTGTAGGCATTGCAATTTTTGCATGTGAAACTCGATGATGAGTCTCAGTTGGAGGCACTACATTTTTAGTTAAGGATATTGCGGGAAACGGTCGTCGGAAAGGAATTGGTATTTCGTTAGATCCTTGTTCACTTTTTTAGCGTCAAGCTCACGTGTTAGACCCCCGTTTAGATCACCTTTGGCCCAGAAAAACCAAGCCCACACCACATCTAGCCCACACGCCCACCATGACTAGGCCCACACGCCCATCACCCTAAATTACCCCCAAATTAAATAAAATATTAAATAAAATATTAATTAGATAATGTAATTGAATTAATAAAATAATTAAACCATTTACCAATTAATAAAAAATATAATCATACCTAATTTAGATAAATCAAATATATTAACTTCCTAACTAAACAAAATTATATACTAAATAAAGAAATATCATGCCTAATTAAATCACTCATAACCAATTTAAATATATTGACTTCCTAATTGACCGGCGTAAACACACACGTATAACGCAAGCGCACGTATCGTTCAAGTAGTATAAAAATATCGATCCCACGAGGACTTAATTCCTACTGTTGTTATTAATTGTTGAATCTATTTATTTACAAATATCTAATTAAAGGGAGAAGAGAATGATTGTTTGATTGGTTGAAAGTGGTTTTACAAAATAAATAAATAAATAAAAAGACAAAAGAAAATACTAAGGAAAATAACAAAAGACACAAAGATCTAGGGTTGTGATTTCTTTTAATATCATTTTAAAGATGAAGTGGTTATCTTAAAGTTGGTAATATATTGATTTATTAACCTGGAACACTAAATTATGTGTAAGCCTCTGTCGATGGTCAGACACAAATACCCAGTTTAACCCAATTGAACCATATGTCTATGTCAACCAAATTATCTGGATTCATTAAGTTTAAGTTCCAATTATGGCTACCCCCACCCAACAGGTATATTCCTATCCTGTAAGGAAATCTATTAAAGGGTTATCTATCCTCAAGGAAGATCGTGGGTTATTAAGTCTAAGGCTGAAACCTAAAATCCCTATGTCTAGTTCATTTTAGATTTACCATATCAATTTTATTAATGGCCAGTTATTAAAAAAGCATTAAGATTAAGACTCAATAAATAAATCTTTATATTACCCAAATTATAATTTAACCCCTTATAAACCGGTGATATTAAAAGTCATCACAACCTCAGAAAACTAACACATAACTAGGACTAGTAAAAACATAAAAGTAAAAGACATAAAGTAAAAAGCTGAAAAATAAAATAAAATAAAATGCTAAGGTAAAAGGAATTACTTTTACTACTACTAATTTAGATATCTCCCATAAAATAATATATAAACTTGTGATAATATTACCAACCGACCATTCTGGCGATATCCTGATTAAGTCAAATTAAGTCCAACCAGCCATTAAGGCGGAACCAAAAGTAAATTACCAACCGACCAGTCTGGCGGTATCCGTGATTAGTCAGGTTTAAACCAGATTAAAATTAAATTACCAACCGACCAATATAGCGGTATCCCTTATTAAGTCAATATTTTAAATAGTTAATATATTATTTTTACGGGAGATTAATCTAAATAGTAACAGTAAAAGAATTACCTTTCACCCTAGCTGAAAAAGTTACTTCAACATGGTGAATAGTAAAAACTGTAAAAAGTAAAAAGTAAAAATTAAATTACTATTATTACAAAAAGTAATTAAAATAAATTACAAACTAAAAATAAAAAAAACTAAAAATTCTAGAGAGAGAAACTCTCTCTAGAGAGAGAAATCAAGAGAGAGAGGAGTGTTAAAAACTGAAAATTCGCCCTCTATTTATAGCAAAAATTGTTTACTGTTTGGGCACTGTTCTCGCGTCGCGACGCCAAGTCGCTGCGCGGCGCGACGCGAAATTTGTCGACGTGGCACACTGAGGAGACGACACGTCATCAAGGCGGCTGACTGTTCATGCGACACGTGTCAAGGCGGCTAATTCTCAATTATTGTGATGACGTCACTGATGACGTGGCGATGACGTGGCGATGACGTGGCGTAGGCGTGTGTTGCATTTGTCGGCACAATAGGATTGCGACACGTGGCGACACGTGTCAAGTTGTGATTGGCTGAGGCTGACGTGGCATGTTGACTCGGTTGACCTGCTGATGTGGACGATGATGTGGCATGACACGTGGCAAGGTTGACTCGTTGACCGCTGACGTGGCTGATGACGAGGCGACACGTGTCAAGTCTGAGTGTCGGCAGCATATGATGATGACACGTGGCACGGTGCATGTTAGCAGATGGGATGTGATGTTGACACGTGGCACGGCGCATTTTAGCAAAGTCAAACTTTTCAAATTGTTGACCCGTTGACCATGGCGCATTTTAGCAGAACTGGCACACGCTGGGCGTCGCGGCGCGCTGTGCTTCAGCGTCGCGACGCGCAGAAGACGAAAATAACCCGGTTGACGCATTTTTGTCCGGTTTTGCCCCAAATTGCCTCCAGTGCTGTCCAAACTTTATTTATCTGCAAAATAACAATAAAACACATCAAAACGTTCATAAATCTCGAGAAACAATACAAAACATTAGGTCAAATGAGTGGGAAATAGTGATATAAATACCACTCATCACTAATCTAAACCAATCTTGTCTCCATCAAATCCATTGCTTTCCTTCTTTAACACTAAATCAAATCCCTTCCTTGTGAGACAAGGAGAAGCCCTAGCCCTTCTCTATATAAACAACCCCTAACCAAGACATGCATTCCCCTAGCTCATACACACAACTCACACGCAAATCACAGCAAGAAACTCTAGCTCATACACACAACTCACACGCAAATCACAACAAGAAACCCTAGCTCATACACACAACTCACACGCAAATCACAGCAAGAAACCCTAGACATTACACACAAATCATAAGAAAAATAGCAAACAATTCTCTTCATCCCCACCCTCAAATCACCTTAAAACATCAGCAAATAAACCCCAAAAATAGCAGCAAATTAACCCTAAAAACAGCAGCCATTCACGCCAAAACAGTGACCTGAACAGTGAGCAGAAAATACAGAGGAAACAGCAGCAAAATGGAGGATAAACAGCAAGCAAAATAGCAAAATAGTGAGCTAAAAAGCTAAACCAGTGAACCAGAGAAGTTGAGGAGCTTTACCCTTCCGATCTCCGTGAAACGTAAGTCCGAAAGTCGGCAAAAAGGTTAGACCTGAGGGTATTTTCCACATTCGTTTTCTGCTTTATTTTTATTATTCATTGAGTATTGTTCGCATGATTGTTATGATAAATATGCATGGATTACGAAGTATTGTATGTTGTGGCCTTGGAATAAAATGAAAGATGTGTCAACTCTTGCGGTATATCGGATGGAAACCCGGACATAAATTTCATAGCCGATTCCGAATGGACGGTAGTATGATCTGTACTCGGGATACAACTCCACGTACCGCTTGAGTTAACGGCACTTTCTTTTGTTTTATGTTGCTTTGATTTATTTATTATTCGTCATTTAAATTCCGCATGTTACTTGTTTATGCATGATGCGATCGAGCGCATGGGCTTAGTAAGTCGGATTAAAGGTCTCATATTTGGAGGGGTTAAAACCATTTACCACGATGTTTTGCCGCGCCGGTTGATGTGTGTTCGGTTGAATGTAAGATATGTTCAATCAGGCATACTAAGTTTGATATTATTGTCGTTATTCTTTGTATGCATGATGCGATCGAGCGTATGGGATTAGTAAGTCGGATTAAGGTCTCATATTTGGAGGGGTTAAAACCATTTACCACGATGTTTTGCCGCGCCGGTTGATGTGTGTTCGGTTGAATGTAAGATATGTTCAATCAGGCATACTAAGTTTGATATTATTGTCGTTATTCTTTGTATGCATGATGCGATCGAGCGTATGGGATTAGTAAGTCGGATTAAAGGTCCCCTATTTGGAGGGGTTAAAATCCTTTACCACGATGCTTTGCCGCGCCGATTGGTGTATATTCGATTGGATGCGAGATGAGTTCAATCGGATACGTGAGGTCCCACATTGTGGATTTGTTTGTCGATGAATGTGTTCCATGCATCAGGTCTGGTTCCGTTCGAACGCGTTCTCGAACGCGCACGCAATTTCTTAGTTTCATTATGCATCAGGTCGGTTCCGTTCGAACGCGTTCTCGAACGCCACACGAACGTGAACCTTATGTTTTCCATTCGAACGCGCTCTCGAACGCTACGCAAACGCGCACGCATTTTCTTAGTTTCATCATGCATCAGGTCTGGTTCCGTTCGAACGCGTTCTCGAACGCTATACAAACGCGAACCTTCTGTTTACCATTCGAACGCGTTCTCAAACGCTACGCGAATGTGCACGTATTTTCTTAGTGTTTCATGCATCAGGTCTGGCTCCGTTCGAACGGGTTCTCGAACACTATACGAACGCAAACCTTCTGTTTACCGTTCGAACGCGTTCTCGAACGCTATGCGAATGTGCACCCACTGAATTGAGTCATTTTCATCAGATTTCGTACATAATTGTTCCTAGTAGCTATCCCTTCGTATGATGAACCTGATTGCTTCTCTGTATTATGCAAGATTGTGTAGGTGTCGTTCATCCGTATTCCCCACATGTATGAGTACTATGTGTTTATCGTATTACAATTCATATATCCATGTCATGATAGCATTTGAGTATTATTTCTTGTGGTATATCGGATGAAAACCCAGACATAAATTCCATAGCCGATTCCGAATGGACGGTAGTGCGGTCTGTACTTGGGATACAATTCCACGTACCACTTGGAAAAGTGCTCACATGTGTGTTTGTGTCCATATTAGTTATCTTCTTTTGCACCACGTCATAACATGCTTACTTTAATGCCTAATTGCATCCTTAAGTGTCTTTTTGCATTATGTACTTAGTTGACTCTTTTATTTACACATGGACATGTAATGGCTATTTGTTTATGCTTCCGCACGTATAAGTATGACATGTCTATGAAATCACATGTTCGCCATTATTTGATTCGCTTTTATGTGTGCTTGCGTGGTTAATGTGTGCTTGTGTTTCCATGAATACAATATGCCAATGAAATTGTATGTTCGTTGCTACTTTGATTTACTTTCAAGCATGCAATCTTAAATGTAAGATATATGAAAATTTAGGTGTAAGTTTTATTTTTGCGCATATGAACTTAGAAGCATGATATTCTTGGAAATAAGTGTTACTTAAGCTTGATTAAATTATTACACAAATCCTTTCATTACAAATGACATAAGGGACCATTCCGAACCCAACGGTTTGAGGTCTTCCCTTGCGAGGGGTGAGTGAGGCCTTAAATCTCAATTTCCCGGTTCACACCAGGTGGCGACTCCATTATTCTCCGATTTAGTCCCCCGTGGCTACTCCGTACTCCCTACTAGGCCGCGAGCCTAGAACAGCATGCGTCATCCAGTTCCTGTGTTCCCACAATCACACACAAAATCAATATTATCCTATAGTCAAAGGATCACATATGTTACTCGACTCGAGAAGATTCTTATTGACGGTGGTGTGTACTTCCAACTATTAGGAATCACCTATGAGTCATTCAGTATTCTCTCCAATGTATACTCAGATGTCTATACGAGCTCACATTGCTTCTGGTACATCGGGTTAAACCATTGGAACTCTAATTCCAATATATGACATGCGCTAGTTTTCTGGGTTATACGAATTCGGCCATATTCCAAAACCAACGATTAGGAATATTTTACTTTAAAAATATTTTATAGTAGTAATATTATCTCAATGTCAGACCACATAGTGTCTAGTATTACTACATGACTGTTTTAAGGTCGATGTCATTCTTAGCATATTTATATATCAATCTAATATGCATAATGACATTACCATTAATAAGGTTGAAATGAAAATGTAGTTATTTTAACAATAAATAATAAATATAATGTACAATATATTATTCGGATTGGAGCTCCAAGCACCAACTCCAACAAACCCCCACTTGCTTATTGTCAATCTGGATGATACCGAAGCATCATCTCCTCCACCTGTATATCGAATAACTTAGGAGGTAAGGCCTTAGTAAGCGGGCCTGCTATGATGTCTTATCCTTGAACCTTCAAGACCATTATGTCCTTTGTTCAATGATTTCTCTAATCAAGGACATTTTCTTTCCACGTGTTTAGACTTGGAATGCGTTCTCCGCTCCTTAGCCTGCGTAATGGCTCCGCTATTATCACAGTACAATAGAATCAGATCCTCAATATGAGGCACAATGCCAAGTTCTGTGATAAAATTTATAATCCAAACAACTTCTCTAGCAGCTTCCAAAGCCGCTATAAATTCAGTCTCAGTGGTGGAATCAGTTGTTGTGCCTTTCTTTGAACAATGCCAACTAACTGCACCGCCATTAAGGGTAAATATGTTTCCTGATGTAGACTTTCTATCATTTGGATCTCCCTGGAAGTCAGAGTCTATATAACCCTTAACTTGTAGCTCATCTTCTCTATATATCATAAACTTATCCTTATTACCCTTAAGATATTTTAGGATATGTTTCACGACTTTCCAATGATCATTACCCAGATCAAAATGATATCGGCTAGTAACACTAATGCTGAAACTAATATCTGGTCATTTACATAGCATAGCATACATAATGCTTCCAATACAAGAAGCATATGGCAAGTTAGACATTCTAACTCTCTCTTCTTCAGTCCGATGAGCAATTTTCTTCGAAAGATGTATGTTGTATCAGAAAGGTTCATTTACTGCCTTGCAGTTGGTAAAATCGTTGTTAGACAATTATGACCCATAGCGTCACTATTTGTAAAAGACATTGTAGTTTTTGTACACATTAATTGTGTAGCAATGAAATTGCATTTTATCATTTTGTAATTTGATTACTTAAATATATAAATAATAAAAGTCCTTATGATTAGTTCCGAATTATAAGATATGAGACAATATCAATCCATAAAGGTTTAATCATTGAATATCCCTAGTCGTAGTATTATCGAGACTGGACATCGATAATGCAGAATAGACTAGTATTGCACTTGTGCGTGTTATGGAAGCGTAACGGCATAGTTCTCATATATTTAAGTATTGGATACTTATGCAAGTGTGATAGGAGGTTGTGTTTACCGATGGTACGGAAACAACTTCGCTCTGGATAGACCCCGCGAAATCCCATTGGTAGTATGATTATGTGTCTATGGGAATCTGCATCAGGGTAGGTGTATTTGGTCTTAACCTGAGACTTGCATCACTGGTACTTGCGACAATCAATACGCTTTGGTCTTGGTCGTCCAGGACTTTAACAGGTTCTGTGTACGCCTCTTCTAGGTTTATTGAGAATCGTAGTGTATTGGGTGTGATGTCAAGATGGAAGTATCACTTCAGTCATATGGAGATGATGATCACGCAGGGATACAGAACTGGTACTCTAAATTGGTTGCAACCATCGGGATAATATGACAAGGTCTTGATTATCATATTAAAGAGACTAGTTGTTTGTAGTCCGATATATGCTTCGTACGGGGCAGACACTATTCCAGCCCTAGGCCTTGCATGTGACATCCGATACTGGATCGTAATACGTAATACTACGTATATAACGCCTGATATAGATTATATATTCCATTAAGAATATTTCTGGAGAATTGGGTAGGCACGATGCTTTGCTAGAAGCCAACCATGTCCCGTAAATCGGTAAAACGTAGTACGAGGTACATACGTGTTCGGATAGTCCGACGACCGGATTTACTGCCAACATATCCAGGGATCTCATGGGTCGCTTCCCGAAGATTCACCGATGACGTATGATTCGAACATAATTAATCTGGGATTAATTACGGAGAGATTTTATCTAAGATAAAATTCTATTTGAAGAGAGAGAACGATTAATTTGGAATTAATCGATGAAATAATATATTCGATATATTAAACGAAATTAGATTTCGACCCGGAATTAAAATTGGATTTTAAATCGGGCAAACGAATTAATTTAGAATTAATTCGCGAGCGATGTGAATAGTAATTTTGCTAGGCATAATTATTTAATTAAATTTGATTTAATTACGTCGCTATAGAAAGTTCGTTAATTCGAAATTAGCGAACCCGAGCCCGGCAGTGTTTGCGGGCCCACTCGCATTTTGAATTAAAGTACGGCCCACAAGTCACATCGCACGTCACATCGCTTGTCACTTTAGTGATGGAAGTCATGTCATCTTTTTGTGATTGACAACCAGTCACTATTCATTATGGTGGTAGATGGAGGCATTGAATGCTATTTTCCCTCCAAATTGCTTTATGCTTTTTGAAAAAACATATACCAATTTTTTGTGAGACTTTTGTATTAAGTTTTTTGGAAAAACAAAACACAAAAATAGAAAAAGCTTTCTCTTCCTCTCCTCCATCTCTTGGCCGAACCACACAAGCATTTTAGGGAAAATTTTGTTGCAATTTTTTTCCAAAGCTAGCACTTGAAGAATCATACTTAGGTGATAGGGAAACCAACCTTTGAGCTTGGAATCACCTTCAAAGCTTGGAGCTTGGAGATTACATTCAAATGACACCTTGGCCGAAATCTTGGAGGACTTCTACAAGGACAAAATTTTTATTATCAACACTTCCATAATCCGTTCATTGTAATTATGATTCTGCCATACTTCTTTATGTATTCATTTTATTTCATTGCTTGTATGATCTTAGGTATGTCTTAGAGACCAACAACCGTACATTTCTAATATTTTTCTCTGTACGTGGATTGCCTGTAAGCTTTCTAACTCTATCCCGGTAGAGCCTTATACCCGATATATAGGAAGCTTCACCCATGTCTTTCATGGAGAAGTTCTTAAAAATGTAGGCTTTCACATATTGCATCAATCCTACATCATTCCCAATGATAAGGATATCGTCTCATATAAAACAAAAAATATTATCTTGCTCCCACTAACTTTCTTATAAACACACAATTCTTCATCGTTCTTGATGAATCCATATAATCTAATTATCTCATCAAAATGATGATTCCAGCTTCAGGATGCCTGTTTAAGTCCATTAATAGACTTTTTGAGCTAAAAATCAAGTTTGAAGTCTCACTGGATACGAAATCCTCTGGTTGTTTCATATAGATGTCCTTCTCGATGAATTCATTTAGGAAAGCAGTTTTCACATCCATCTGCCATATCTCATGATCGTGATATGCATCAATGGATAAAAGAATTCTAATGGATTTTAGCATGGCTACTGGTGAAAATGTTTCCTCATAGTCAATCCCAGGACATTGGGTGTAACATTTCGCTACCAATCGGGCCTTAAAGGTTTCCACCTTTCCATCGGACCCTCATTTCCTTTTATAAACCCATTTACAAAAATTAGGTTTAACTCATTCAGGAAGTTCAACCAAATCCCAGACATGATTGTCATGCATAGAATCCATTTAAGATTTCATTGCTTTCTGTCATTTTCTCGAATCAATATCTAATATCGTTTGTTTATATGTAGTCGGATCCGTTTCCTCCAAGAGGAGAACATGAAGACTCACGTCAGATGTTAAAAACAGTCTCTTTAGAGGCTTTTATATTTTATTCGATCTACGATGTGTCGTAGATCCTTCACCTAGTTGGATTTCTGGTTCAATCTCAGGTTCCCCAATGTTGGGATCAAATTTATCCAGTTCAATCTTTCTACAATTCTCACTTTCTCTAAAAAAAAAACTTCTTTTCAAGAAAAGTGGAAAATGAGCAACAAATACATTTCGTTCCTCAAAATCGTAGAATTGATATCCCAAAGAATTTTCAGGATATGCAATGAACCTATATTTATACCTCATGGGTGCTAGTTTGTCCCGCTACACAACTCTAACGTATGCAAAACAATCCCAAATTTTTAAATATCTAAGACTTGGATTTTTACCAAACCATATCTGATATGGGGTCGTAGAAACAACTTTTGATAGAACTCTATTAAGTATGTGGGCAACAGTAAGTAAAGCATAACCCCAAATATAATATGGAAGATTTGTATAGCTCATCATGGATTGCACCATATGTAATAAACTATGATTTATTCGTTCAGAAAAAATATTGCGTTGAGGAGTTCCAGGTGGGCTATATTGGTGAGAATCCCATTCTCCATTAAATAATTTTTGAATTCATCTCTCATGAATATACCACCCCGATCTGATCGAAGGCACTTGAAGAAATTTATGATTTATTTTTCTACATCATTTCGAAATATTTTGAACTTTTCAAATGTTTTCAATTGTGTCTCATCAAGTAGACATATCTATATCTTGACTTATCATCCGTGAAAGTCACGAAGTATATTGAACCATCATGAGCGACATGATTTAATGGACCACACACATCACTATCAACTAGCTCTAATAAATCTTCAGCACGGTGTCCAACACCAAGAAATGAGACCTTTTTCATTTTCTCTTAACTACATGACTCACAAATCGAATAAGGTTCTAAGGTAAAATCTTCAATCAAACCATCTTTAACCAATCTTGATAGACATCTAACACCAATGTGACCCAATCCCATAAGTCATAATTCAGTATTATTTAATTCAGATCTTATACATGTATTTTCCTCTATATTAAAGACATCTCTATATGTTTCCAAAACATAATGACTGTTAGATAAAGAATATTCACATATCAAATAGTTATCTTTATCATATAAACATAAAACACAATCTTTAATGTTTATTTTATATCTCTTTTTTTTTTCCAATATCGGTAATGATATTATCTTTCTGATAAGAGAAGGTACATAATAACAGTCATGTAAAAATAATTTACATCCATTATGGATATCTAGAACAATCAATTTTATGACCTTGAAATCCAATGTCTCGTCATTTCCAACTCTAAGCTGGATATCCCATTTGTTTAGCCTTCTTTTAACCCTCATGACCTACAAGGAGTTGCAAATATGAGTGGGACTGCCTGTGTCTAACACTCATCCACTATTTACATTTAAGGCTAATGAGATGTCAATAATAGGAAAAATACAAAGCGTACCCGAGGGTCCTGCATTTCCTTTCAACTCTAGATATTATTTCTTCCAGTGTCGAGACTTCTTACAGTGTAGACATGCATCACGAGCTATATGCGGTCTTGCAGTTTTATACTTCTTGGAGTTTCTCTTTGATATATTCTTCTTTCCTATTTTGATTTTCTTCGACTTTCTAGAAGTTTTTTAAGATCTTGCTTTACCAGGGAGGTACAAAATGGAATTGCCTTTCTTCAAATCATGCTTCGTCATGCGTAACATGTTATGAAGTTCCTCATAACTGGCTTTGATCGGTGAAATCACACACATAACACAAGCGCACGTATCGTTCAAGTAGTATAAAAATATCAATCTCATGAGGACTTAATTTCTATTGTTGTTATTAATTATTGATACTATTTATTTACATGTATCTAATTTAAAGGGAGAACGGAATGATTGCTTGATTGGTTGGTTGAATGTGGATTTACTAATTAAATAAATTAATAAAAACACAAGAAAATACTAAGGAAAATAAACAAAAGACACAAGCATCTAGGGTTGTGATTTCACACAATATTATTCTAATGATGAATTGATTCTCTTATATATGTGTAATAAATCAGTTTGCTAACCTGGAACACGAAGTTATGCAAAAGCCTCTTCCGATGGTCAGATGAAAAGACCCAAAATAACCCAATTAATCATATGTGTATGTTAACCAAGTTACCTGAATTCATTAAGTTCAAGTTATAATTGTGGCTACCCCCACCCGACAGGTATATTCCTATCCTATAAGGAAATCTACCTGTCATCATGTCTTAAGGTGAGATCGTGAGCTATTGAATCTAAGGCTGAAACTTAAAATCCCTTTGTCAAGTTCATTTTAAGTTTACCCCATCAATCTTATTGGTGATCAGGAAACAATAAGCATTAAGTGTAAGTGTTCCTAGAACATGCCAAGATCGTCTAAGAGTGATTCGTGTGTGAATTAATCAAAGGGAGTTGCGGAAAAATCACCTTGATCGGTTGTAGGATTTCAAAAATCATTTGAATGTAGTAGCTCAGAGCTTGAAATCGAGTTCCAAACTCTCGGGTGAGTTTCCCTATCACCTCATTTGTCTCCTTAAGTGCTAGCTTGAACAAGAAAATGAAAGAAAATTTTCTCCTCCAATGAGCTTCATGTTCGCCAATGGAGGTAGGGAGAGAGTGTTTTTGTTTTTTTATTTCATTTTGATTTCTAAAATCAATTACCAAAAAAAAAAAAAAAAAACCAAAAGTTGGTAAATACTTTTCCAAAAGGCAAAGTGTGTGTTACACGTTTCCAACAAAACCCATCAATCATTTCTATCACCAAAGGTGACTAATGATGTAAGTAAAGTGGGCCCCACTTGAATTCCAAATTTAAGTCGGACAATTGATGAGTGGTAATTATATCACTATTTCCCACTCATTTGACTTAACATTTTGTATAGTTTCTTGAGTTTTGTGAATATTTTGATGTGTTTTGTGTTATTTTGTAGAAAAATAAAGTTTCAGGACTCTCTGGAGGTGATTTGGAGCCAAAATAGTGAAAAACTGACAAAAGGGCATTTTCGTCATTTGGCGCGTCACGACGCACATGCCCTTGGCGTCGTGATGCCTAACATGCACCAAGACTGGCTAACATGCGCCAGGTCCATAAGTCAGAATGAATTTGCTAACGTGTGCCGTGCTACGTGTCACCATCACAGCCGATCTGCTAACGTACGCCGTGACACGTGTCATCATCCTACGGTGCCGACAATCGCCATCACCACGTGCCGAAACGTGTCACTCCACGTCATCGTCCACATCACCAGTTTGACTTCGCTCGGGCCCCGGGTTCGTTTAATTCGATTAAATAAATTTTCCGTCGCGACGTAATTAAATCCAATTAATTAAATAATAATGTCTCGCAAAATTATTATCGAATTCACTTACGAATTAATTCTAAATTAATTCGTTCGCACGAATTAAAATCCAATTTTAATTCCGTGTTGAAATCTAATTTCAATTAATATATCTAATATATTATTTTAGCCCAATTAAATAAATTAAATAGTAAAATCCAATTTAACTATTAAATTTATTTTACTGATTAATTCCAAATTAATCGTGTTCTCTCTTCTCGATGAATTTAATCCCAGACAAATTCTTTCTTATGATAATTAATTCCCAGATTAATTATTGCCGTAATTAATCCCAGATTAATTTTCTCTCTCATAATTAATCGCAGATTAATTCTTGTTCGAGTCAAATCTCATCGGTGAATCTTCGGGAAGCGCCCAAGAGATCCCTGGATATGTTGGCAGTAAATAAGGTCATCGGACTATCCGAACACGTGCGTACCCAGTACCACGTTCCTACCGATTTACAAGACATGGTTGGCTTCTAGCAAAGCACTGTGCCTACCCAATTCTCCAGAAATATTCTTATGCGGAATACAAGATCTTTGTCAGGCGTAGTATACGTAGTATTGCGTATTACGATCCAGTATCGGGTATCACATGATAGGCCTAGGGCTGGAATTGTGTCTGCCCCGTACGAAGCATATATCGGATCTCTGGTAACTAGTCTCTATAATCGGATAATCATGATCTAGTCATATTATCCCGATGACTGCAGTACATAAGAGTACCAGTTTCGTATCCCTGCGTGATCATCATCTTCATATGACTGAAGTGATATTTCCATCTTGACATCACACTCAATACACTACGATTCTCAGTATACCCAGAAGAGGCGTACACAGAACATGTTAAAGCCCCGGATGACCAAAACCAAAGTATACTGATTGTCGCAAGTATTAGCGATGCAAGTCTCAGGTTAAGACCAAATACACCTACCCTGATTCGGATTCCAATAGACACATAGTCATACTACCAATGAGATTCCGATGGGTCTATCCAGAGCAAAGCTATTCCCGTACCATTGGTAAATAGAACCTCATATTACATTTGCATAAGTATCATATACTTAAATATATGAGAATTATGCCGTTAAGCTTCCATAATGCACACAAGTGTAATATTAGCCTATTCTGCATTATCGATGTCCAGTCCCGATAATACTACGACTAGGGATATTTAATGATTAAACCTTTCATGGATTAATACTGTCTCATATCTTATTAATCCCGTAATAATCATATGGACTTTTTTCATTTATATATCTCGGTAATCCAATTACAAATGATAAAATAGCAATTTCCTTTGTCACATAGTTAATTTTGTACAAGAACACCATGTCCTTTACAAAATAGTGATGCTACGGGTCATAATTTTCCAACAATCTCCCACTTGGCCTATAGCCACGATGTATGATCTCACGAATCAGATAAAACCATTGAAGTACATACTTGGATCGTTGATGAGACCGCGGTTCCTTAGCCTACGATGTAGCCTAGCTCAGTTGCAAACAGAACTATACTTCATCTAATTAGGATTATTTAGATCCAAAATGCTTCTTTTGCTGCCTCAGCCGCAGCAATGTTCCGATTTTGTTATTTATTCGGCAACAGTATCTTGCTTGGAAAATTTCCAGCTCACTATTCCGTTATTCAAACTAAATATGTACCCTTATTGTGACTTAAAGTTGTCTTTGTCGGTTTGGAAACTTGCAGCAGTGGACCAGTCACCTCAAGTTCTCATTTCCCCATATTCCAGAAAGCATCTTTAGTCGTCCAAGATACTCAAGGATGTTCTTTACATCAATCCAGTGACCATCACCTGGATTGGCCTTATAGCGTCTTCATATGCTCAAAGCATATGAGACATCAGGTCACATACATTTCAAAAACGTACAAGCTCTAGGAGGGTTGTCAGCAGCTTTCTAGATCTATCCCAGTAGATCTTTATTCCTAGAATAGAACCTGCTTCTCCCAGGTATTCCATGGAGAATTTTAATGAAAGCCAAGCTTTCACCAATTATATTATGGGAATGTTATTGCTAAGAAGCAATACATCATCAACTTATAGGACATTCATGGTCAGTGCGCTCCCATTAACCTTCTTATATACACAAGAATCATATTCATTTTGAATGAAATCATATACCATTATGATCTTATCAAAACATTGGTTCCAAGAACGCTATGCTTGCTTCAATCCATAAATGGATCGATTTAACTTGCAAACCTTGTTTGCATGTTTTGGCACTAAAAAACCGTCAAGATGTTGCATATAAACATCCTCCAAAAGGTTTATGTTAAGGAAAGCGGTTTTGACGTCCATGTACCATATTTCATAAATGAAATATACATCATTAGCAAGCATTATCCAAATGGATTTACTCATGGCAACATGTGAAAACATTTCGTCGTAGTCGACACTATGTCGTTGACGATACCCTTTCTATACAAGCCTAGTTGTGTACATTTGTATGTTGCCATCCATGTATGTCTTCCTTGAAGACTCATTTAGTACCAATAGGCACAATGCCTTCTAGTACATCAACCAGTGTCCAAACTTAGTTGGTATACATGGAATCCATTTCGGACTTCATGGCACTTTGCCAAAAAAAAAGTTGATTCCTTGTATCACTTCCTCATACGTAGTCGATTCGTCTTCCTCAATAAGATTGATATCTACATGAGGTGAGATCAGAAACCCATACCTCCTAAGTTATTTTCTGACTCTCTCTAACCTACGCGGTTCTTGTGTATTCGAAGATTATTGGTACAGTTTCATCCCTGATGAACTGTTTGTGTTCCGTAAATGAGTCAGTGCCAGGAACAGTATTACTCTGATTTTCATCGAGTTTTACTTTCCTCCCACTTACCACTGCATATAGGAATTCCTCTTAGGAAAACCGCATGGAGAGCAACAATTGAATTGTTCTCTTGTGAGTTGTATAGGTACTATACTTTGGTTTCCTTAGGATAACCAATTACAAATAGGAACTTATCCGGTTTGGGTTTTAGTTTGGCACCATCCAAACATATGTCCAGCATTCCCAAATCTTCAGGAATGAGAAACTCGGTTTCTTTCATGTTCATATCTAATATGAAGTTTGTCTAACAGATTTTCATGGAACCTTATTCAAAATAAGTATTGCACTATTTAATGCGTATCCCTAGAAGGAAATTGGTACCTCAGAGCGACTCATCATTAACCTTATTATGTCCAACAAAGTTTGCTTTCTCCATACGGACACACCGTCAAATTGAGGTGTCCCGAGAGGAGTACACTATGAAAGAATATCATACTCTTTCAAGTAATCTTGAAACTTATATGTTTAAGTATTTTACATTATGGTCCGACCGTAATGTTTTTAATACTTTTATTGGTCTGTTTTCTTACTTCGTGTCGAAACCCTATGAATTACTCAAATGTTTCTGACTTGTCTTTCATAAGATACACATAACCGTAACGCGATGCCACATCCGTAAAGGTTACGAAGTATTCAAATCCACCTCTAGCCTAGCTAGACATGGGCCCACTTACGTCACTATGAACGAGGGCTAACAGATTGATGGCAATTGCACTTTTACCAAGTAAAAGGTATTTTAGGCACTTTGCCTAATGTACTAGATTCGTAGACTTCATTTAAATTATAATCAAATCCGTCCTAGTATCCACTCTTTGAAAGTGTGGATATACGAGTCTTGTTAATGTGTCCAAGACAACAACGCCACTTATAAGTCTCAACAGTTTTATTCAGTTTGAGCTTTTGTTTGTCATATTATATGTTTGAGATTCATTTATATTCTAAATATAAATATTGTTATTCACATCTAAGTGCTTATCTCAATATCATCTTTATAAACAAAACACTTAGTGTTCTAGAATATGAAGGTATACCCATAACGGGTTAAAATAGATACAGAGATAATGTTCTTAGTCAAACTAGATACATTATAACAGTCTCCTAATTGAAGTACATGCCCAAAGGGCAGTTCCAAAACTTAGGTTTCTACGGCCAAAACAACGACTCATGTCATGTTTCCGACTCATAGGTCGATCTCATCTGAAGTCAGTATCCTACTCATCAGTAGATCTCGTACATCAGTACATATGTATGTTCCTCATCCAGTATCAAAAATCCAATTTTTAAACTAGTAGTGGTCATGTTTATAACAAATATTCTTGAAGTCGGAGCCTTGCCCGCCTTCACTTCCGTCATGTCTGCTTTGTCCATACGGCAATCACGCATCCAGTGACCCCATTTTGCCACAATTTAGGCATACATCTTGGGATATGTCCTTTGTCTTCCCAGAAGACTGTGACGATTTTGCCTTTGCCCCTTTTTAGAAGCTCTGGCTCTGCCTCCTTGAGCATAGCCATCAACTCTCCAAGAGTTTTCTCTTGGTTCTTAATGAATCTGCCCCAGCTTTCAGGCAGAGACTGTAAGATCAAATCTTTGGAAGTCTCGGCCTCGTAGGTAATGCCCAGCTAACCTAGCTGTTCGATGTCAGCAATCATCTGCGACACCTAGTGTTCAACAGACGTACCTTCTAACATACGCGAGCGAAAGAGCTTCTTTTGCAATTCATACTTCTAAGATCTAAGGTTAGATCTATGAAGATCCTTTAATTTCAACATCATGGTATAAGGATCTAATCCTTAGTTCTGACGACGGAATTAAAGAGTCATTGCGGCAAGTATAACAGATTGAGCACTAAAGTTATCATCACCATGAGTCTTCCAAAGCTCATGCTCTACTATTTGCTCAACTCCGGGCTCAGGTCCGAGAAGTTTCTCTATCAAATAGAATGACTTCTCAGTTCCCATGACTATCCTGAGGTTCTATTCCCAATCTGAAAATTAGAGTCGTTTAAAGACATTTTCACCAATGATTATGTTCTAAACGTTAATCTTTCAGTTATCTTGATTCCAACAGTCCAATTATCCAATCAACGATTTCGGGTACAATCGAATATAATGATTACTATAGTCTAACTATATAATCAACTATAATTTATCGGTTAAATTCAAATGTATTGATTACTATAATCCAATTATATAACCAACTATAAATGAAGTAGTTTGAATACAGTCCAACTGTTCAATTAAAATAACAATTGAATATTAGTCCAACTAATATTTTTATAAATTATTAATGACGAAAAATGAAATGAGCGCGTATTGGCAAGTATTTAAACGAAATTACAAATTTAATACTTGCCTCCCACTATTTTTTGGTGAGCCTATAACCCTTTGTGGAGTACTCGGGAAACCTAGTTTCCTAGTGGGCCAGGATCCCGTTAAATAACACACAACCTTGACTTTTGCCAACAAGTTATATGAAACTTAACTAGGTAGATCTCTAAGATCAATTGGATCCCATCCAATTCCTAGATCCAGTAAGTGGACCTCCAAGTCCAAAACATATATCCAATATATGCCAATATATCCAATATATTCCCTAACCTTTTCCTCAGAATAAACTAAGCCTTGGCTTTGGCTCAACAAGCTTAATGAAACCAGTTAAGCGTGACCCATTGACAGTGGGAAAACTTCGTAATCGAGGTCGATGAACAAGAAGTGACCTTGACTTTGGCCAACAAATCACAACTTTCCCAAGACGTACGATATGGAACAAAGCTTTCGTGATTCAAACACATCTGTGATGGATAAGGTCTTGACTTTGGCAACCAAACCAATGCCAATCTTGGATCTTGAGAGAGAATCACTCAATGGAAGGAAAAACGCTTTATATAAAATGAAGGTTTTTGTCGCGATTTGGAAACCAATTTATTATCTTTAATTAGGTCTCATCATAGACCCTTAAGCATGATTCTAAAAGTATAATAAGGTGCGAATAAAATAATAATGATATTCGGATGGATATACAACAAATTGTTCATAGAACAAATCTCTCCATTTCATCTCTCCAGCTAGCACTATTCATACTTCTACCCAATTACATAATACTTCTAAAGAAACCTCATTTACATTGAGGGGAATTGGTGAGAAGAGAAATACAATGAGAAAAGAGGTAATAGGCTGGACACGAAGGTCCAATTTAATAAATTCTAAATTTATTACAATAATTTCCAAAATTACCCTCACCCTTCTAATATACATCCGATATACATTAGTCATACAATACCTCCAAGTATTCACACAAAGTATGTTATCAATCAATCTAATCCAATTAATTAATCTTTTATTAATGATCATCCAATGTTCAAACAACGATTTGATTTGCTCGGGTCCAACTCGTTTAAGAATAAGTACTCAAAGTGCGTATTCTTGAATTATATCGAACTATAATATTAAATCCAATTTAATTCGTATTCAATACTAATTCTAATTTAATTCCAAATTAAATAATTACACTTATATTTGTGTCTTTTAGACTTAAATTCTAAATCCAATCTCGATGGGTCTCAAAGGCCCAATTAACATCCAATGTCAACTTAATTAAAGCCCAATGGGCTTTTAATTAATTTCTTAATGCATGGACTTTGGCAACCAAAGCCCAATAAGGAATCACCATTTTCCATAAAATTAATTTTGGCTCATTAGGCCCAATTAAATATTTAAAGGCCCAATTATTCTATTTGGACTTTATGGTATGGTTTTAGGCCCAATTGGATCCAATCCAATTGTCCTAAACCAACTTGGCCCAACCAAGCCCATTAAGCCCAAATACAACAATATTAGCCCAATTCAAAATTAAAGGCTAATTTATTTAATTACAATATTCCAAATATCACAATTATTTCATTAAAGTGTATTAGCCATAATTAATTAGTTAAATTAATATTTCCAAAACACCAATTTACCCATTAATCATGCTTTAACTAATCAACTTATGTCCAACACAAATTGAAGCAAAATCAATCTTCCAACAACATGCATATACTCATGGTAATAGCAACAAAAATCTTTCAATTTGATTTCAATCCAATTAAATCAACATTCAATATTTCTATCATGCTATTTAACACATCCAATTGTCAAATTTCCAAAATTCCACCATGAGTCCATTTAGGGTCATATTCGGCCAAGCCAAAGATTTTAGGGAAAATTAATCTAATCAATTTTTCACAAAATCAATGATGCACAAATCCAATTAAACATCATATAAACTCAACCAAACAATCAATTCAGGAAAAATCAAGCTCTAAGCATAAAATCCCCAAATTAAAGTCTTGAACCCTAGATTTTCAAATCAAACTTAGGAGGCTCTGATACCATTGTAAGTGTTCATAGAACATGCCAAGATCGTCTAAGAGTGATTCGTGTGTGAATTAATCAAAGGAAGTTGCGGAAAAATCACCTTGATCGGTTGTAGGCTTTCAAAACTTTTCTTTGTTGAAGATGAAGCTCCAAGCTTTCTTGTAGTGTTTCCAACACTTGGGTGAGTTTCCCTATCACCTCATTTGTCTCCTTAAGTACTAGCTTGAACAAGAAAATGAAAGAAAATTTTCTCCTCCAATGAGCTTCATGTTCAGCAATTGAGGTAGGAAGAGAGAGAGAGTTTTTTTTTTTTTTTATTTCATTTTGATTTTTAAAATCAATTACCAAAAAAAAACAAAAAAACAAAACCAAAAGTTGGTAAATACTTTTCCAAAAGGCAAAGTGTGTGGTACAAGTCTCCAACAAAACCCATCAATCATTTCTATCACCAAAGGTGACTAATGATGTAAGTAAAGTGGGCCCCACTTGAATTCCAAATTTAAGTCGGACAATCCAACACGCAACTTCGCTCGGGCCACGGGTTCGTTTAACCCGACTAAACGAATTTTTCATCACGACGTAATTAAATCAAATTTAATTAAATAATAATGTCTCCCAAAATTATTACGGAATTCGTTTACGAATTAATTCTAAATTAATTCGTTCGCACGAATTAAAATCCAATTTCAATTCCGCGTTGAAATCTAATTTCAATTAATATATCTAATATATTATTTTAGCCCAATTAAATAAATTAAATAGTAAAATCCAATTTAACTATTAAATTTATTTTACCGATTAATTCCAAATTAATCGCGTTCTCTCTTCTCGACGAATTTCATCCCAGATAAATTCTCTCTTATGATAATTAATTCCCACATTAATTATTGCCGTAATTAATCCCAGATTAATTTTCTCTCTCATAATTAATCCCAGATTAATTCTTGTTCGAGTCAAATCACATCGGTGAATCTTCGGGAAGCGACCTAAGAGATCCTTGGATATGTTGGCAGTAAATACGGTCATCAGACTATCCGAACACGTGCGTACCCAGTATCACGTTCCTACCGATTTACAAGACATGGTTGGCTTCTAGCAAAGCATCGTGCCTACCCAATTCTCCAGAAATATTCTTCTGTGGAATACAAGATCTTTGTCAGGCGTAGTATACGTAGTATTGCGTATTACGATCCAGTATCGGATATCACATGCTAGGCCTAGGGCTGGAATTGTGTCTACCCCATAAGAAAAATATATCGAATCTCTGGTAACTAGTCTCTTTAATTAGATAATCATTACCTAGTCATATTATCCCGATGACTGCAGTACTTAAGAGTACCAGTTTCGTATCCATGCATGATCATCATCTCCATATGAGTGAAGTGATACTTCCATCTTGACTTCACACCCAATACACTACGATTCTCAGTATACCCAGAAGAGGCGTACACAGAACCTGTTAAAGCCCCGGACGACCAAAACCAAAGTATACTGATTGTCGCAAGTATTAGCGATGCAAGGCTCAGGTTAAGACCAAATACACCTACCCTGATTCGGATTCCCATAGACACATAGTCATAATACCAATGAGATTCTGAGGGGTCTATCCAGAGCGAAGCTATTCTCGTACCATCGGTAAATAGAACCTCATATTACACTTGCATAAGTATCCTATGCTTAAATATATGAGAACTATGTTGTTAAGCTTCCATAACGTGCACAGGTGTAATACTAGCCTATTCCGCATTATCGATGTCCAGTCTCGATAATACTACGACTAGGGATATTTAATGGTTAAACCTTTCATGGATTAATATTGTCTCATATCTTATTAATCTGGTACTAATCATATGCACTTTTATCATTTATATATCCCGGTAATCAAATTATAAATGATAAAAGAGCAATTTCCTTTGTCATATAGTTAATTTTTACAAGAACACCATGTCCTTTATAAAATAGTGATGCTATGGGTCATAATTGTCCAACATTAAGCTTAAGATTCAATAAACAAGCCTAAAGTATTACCCATTAATTATATAAAGAAAATCAATTATTAAACTCGTGAATATTGTGCTTCATCACTTCCCTAGATTAAAAATAAAATGATGGGGTTAGGGGATCCACCTTTAATATTTCAAATGTAGAAATCTCAATTTAGTATAATATAGAAATTGTCAGTGTTAACCAATTAAGTCAAACCAGCCATAAATGCGGTGTTATTATTTGTCCATAAACCAGCCATATAGGCGATAATCATTTGTCACCTAAAGACCGACCATATAGGTGGTGTCACATTATGTCAAATAAATAAAACAACCATTAAGGCCGTATTAACTTTAATGCATATTATGAATTATAATTTCCCTATTATAAATTAAGTGAGATTAATCTACCTTATCATATTAAAGGTTTCACCCTTTCCCCAGTGAAAATTAATTACTAAACAAAAAAGAAAATAAAAACACTCAAACTATTATTACTACTAAGAATAAAAATAAAATACATTACAAAACTAGTAAATAAAAACACAAGATACAATCCTTAATTCCTATTCAAGAAACCAAGGAATGTATAAAATTTACAAATGAAATGGCTTGATATTTATAGGCAAAATTTTGCCTCCACTGATTTCTCCACAAATTTATCCACCAATTTCTCCACCAAACATGGCACAAATCATGACACCAAACATGGATAAAACATGACATCAATCATCCACCAAACATGCAAGCATGTTTGGTGGAAATTTGACAATTTTCATTTTTATTTTATTTTTTTTGTTTTGAAAATGACTTTAATTACACATAACACACTTTCAGATATTTTATCCATTTCAGTCATTAAAAATTAAGAATTCTAAATTATTATAAACATCAAAGTTGTAGATCTTTGAGTCTTATTTAATCTGGAAGTTGAATCACCTCAATCCGATATCGGAGTAGTAGAAGTTATGGCTAAAATACGAAAATTAAGTAAAGTTGAAATTTCCGAAATTGTACTTCATTAGAACGCCATTTCAAGTTTCCAACCACTAAACTCCAAATGTCAAGTCCAGTTTTTACCCTTATTTGGTCCACATTTCATCCTGAATGATTCCATTGAGTCCCGATTTTATTTATCCGTAAAATAAACAAAAACACATCCAAACATTCATAAAACCCGAGAAACCATACAAAATATTAGGTCAAAAGGACGGTAAATAGTGATATATTTTCTGCTCATCAGGATTGCATCGAATGCATATGAAATTTTAACACAAAGTTAGCATAAGTACCGGGCAAAGAAGAAAGAATCAAATTTCGACCTAGTCGTTCATCGATTATAATGCCCTGTCGTTCCAAATATAAGATCTGGTATATCATGTTCAAAACATTGTTGTTTACCGCTCCTCCATCCTTAAGCATAGCAAGGAAAAATTCCTTAGACCGCCAATATATTTCAATTTATTGATTTACTTCGAACAACTCATTGAGTGTTCTCATAACGCTTCAAACATTAGGTACCTACATGTACTATCTTAGCAAATCTGGAACCATCGATCCTAAAATATAGGATTTCACCCTTAGGTTATCAACCTTCCATTTTTCAAAAGTCTATCGCTCTACGGGAGTGGAATCAGGATCGATTTCACCAGGCAATGGATTGATCATCACATAGCTCAAATTTTCTGACTCCAAGACAAGACGAATGTTCATTTCCCATTCAAAATAGTGTTGGAGTTGGTGCTTGGAGTGCCAATCTAAATAATGTATTGTACATTTTATTATTTATTAATAAAATAACTATATTTTCATTTCAAACCTTATTAATAGTAATGTCATTATGCATATTAGATTGATGTATAAATATGCTAAGAATGACATCGACTGTAGAATAGTCATATAGTAATATTGGACACTTGGTGGTTCGATATTGGGACAATATTACTATTATAAACTATTCCTAAAGTAAATATTCCAAGTTGGTGGTTTTGGAATACGATCGAATTCCTATAACCTACAAGGCTAGCACATGTCGTATATTAGAATTTGAGTTCTAATGATTTACCCGATTTACCATGAGCTTTGGATGCTCATATAGACATGTGGGTATTCGTTGAACGAATACTGAATGACTCAAAGGTGATTCCTAATAGTTGGAAGTACACACCACCGTCAATAGGAATCTCCTCGAGTCGAGTAGCATATGTGATCCTTTGACTATAGGATATCATTGATTTTATGTGAGATCCTCCGCACTTAGATGCCATGTATGTTAAAGACATTTCATGATCTGGCCTCTAGATGTTCGTTGGGTATGGACCGATGCACTCGTTAATCAAATACGTATCAAGATATGATCTGTGGGCCCGTATGTGTATCATAAGGGGTTTAGGTATCCATTTGAGTAAGTCAGGATTCTTACGACTTTGGCCAAAGTCGATCACTTAGGGTGGATCACATATATCATAAATGGTTTCTGATTAGTTGTGAAGAATCATTGATATGTCGACATAAGATGTGCATATTAGAATCTTTACAGTGTAATCTATGTTTCCTAAGCACAACTAGGATAGCCAATGACAAAGAGATTATTAAAAATATGTGATGACCTTGACTTGTATAATTAAAAAATGTCGTTTGTTATTTCCAGTGTTGCGACACTGAGCATTCAGACCTTCTAGCATCGCGACGCCCACACTTGCGCGTCATGACACCGAGACATTGAGCTTTCACAGATTGCTCTCACAAATTGGGTGTTATAATGCCCAAGCCTCCACTCCGCGATGCGTCAAGAGCTGATGAACACTGAAACTTCATTTTCTACGTTCTGGAGTTTCCAGACACCGATTTGTCGCTAGGTTTTCCCTAAACACTCATAATGGAATATGATATTTCATTAAAATATTTAAAAATACACCCATGCTAGATATCCACGGGTTAGACCCATTTCCGCTGCGCGGGGTACCGATCCGACCATAGGGGTTCCACATCCGCCCAAAAAAAATGGTATTAAAGTAGGTCTTAACCACACAACACATGTTGTATTTTGACATGTATGTGAATCTATGTAGAGGTATTTTAATTTAATTATGCATAAGTCATATTGGATATGTATTGCATGTTTTAAATTAAAATTTATTTTTAACCCAAGAATGTTAATGACTTGATGTCATAAATCTCTCGTGATTAAGTGATTATTTTATTTTAAGTAATAGTATTAGTAATGTTGGAGCATTATTGGATGGTCCGTCTTGTCAATTCGGAAATGAATGAGTTCTTACTACTTATGCCTAAGTTCGTCGATAATGTGAGGGTATAAGTGCTCGAAACTTAGGTCGCTCCAGTGAAACATTAGATGTAACGTATTGAGTTAACGTAGTCACCCAATATCATTTTTATTGTTAGGGTGTACTTACGAAGCTCATTAGTGCATATTGACAATTACACACCTGGAACACATCTTAATCCAATACCGCCATTATTGTAAGGATAAGAAATGATTCAGGACCAAACTAAAAGTCACATGAATGTGATTGACCTTGGAGGTCTACCTAATGAGTTTATTAAGGCCAAGGCCGTCATTATTGTGAGGCTGAAGTAAATGTCATGGGATCCATTTCCTGCTATGAAATATTGATAGTCAAATTTCTATTTTTCCATTAAGAGAGATTACGTAAATCAGTGGGATGGCACTAATAGATTAAAATTCCATAATCGTATTAGTATTTTTATTTTAAAATGAAAAATGCTAATGTTTAATTGTTGTTTTGTAGATGGCTGTCGCAAATCTATTAGTGCGACTTTTGGAATCTAATAAATTGAAAAGAGCTGGGAATTATTTTGAATGCGAAATGAACATTCGCCTGGTCTTGGAGTTCGAAAAGTTGAGCTATGTGACGATCAATCCATTGCCTATTGAAATTGATCATGATTCCACTCCTGAGAGCGAGAAACTTTTGAAAAATGAAAAAGAATGATAATCTAAGGGTTAAATCCTACATTTTAGGATCAATGGTTCCAGATTTTTTCAGACAATACATAGATGTACTAGATGCTTGGAGCATATGAGAACATTGAAGGAGTTGTTTGAAGAAAATCAAGAAATTGAAATATATCGAAGGTCCAATGAATTATTTCATGCTACGCTCAAGGATGGATGGGCGGTCAACATTCATGTTTTGAACATGGTCGACCATATTCGATATTTGGAACGACATGACATGTGTTGTGATTAGGAACAAAATCCTTGTGTGATTTTGGATTAATCCAATTTGGTCAAAGTAAATAATTAATGTGATCCAATAACACTTAATTATTTTAGTTGATAATTATAATATCAAATATTATTTATTATCAAATAATATAGGTTATCCAAATGCTCAACAAGTACACTTTATATTATGGGAGACTCTAAGTCTAGAAACATTCGTCATATAAGCCTAGCTTTATGTACGTAATTTGGCTACCTCCAAATTCGTGAAGAACACGAACGACCTTTCTAAATAATACAAGTCAAAGTCATAATATATGTTTAACAATCTCTTCATCGTAGGCTATCCGAGTTTTACTTAGGAAACATAGATTACATCGTCAAGTTTCCGAGGACCACATCTTTTGTCGACATGTCCACGATTCTTCACAACTAATCAGAACATCATTTTTGATATATGCAATCCACCCTAGGTGATAGGCTTTGGCAAAAGTATTAAGAATCATGACTTACTCACATGGATACCTAAGCCTCTTATGGTTCACATATTGGCCGACGGATCTTATCTTGATATGCACTTAATTAACGAGTCCATCGGTCCACACCCAATGAACATCTAGCGGTCAGACCATGAAAGGTCTCTGATATATATAGGTTATCCAAATGCTCAACAAGTACACTTATATTATGGGAGACTCTCTAAGTCCAGAAACATTCGTCATATAAGCCTAGCTTATATGTACGTAATTTGGCTACCTCCAAATTCGTGAAGAACACGAACGGCCTTTCTAAACAATACAAGTCAAAGTCATAATATATGTTTAACAATCTCTTCATCGTAGGCTATCCGAGTTTTACTTAGGAAACATAGATTACATCGTCAAGTTTCCGAGGACCACATCTCTTGTCGACATGTCCACGATTCTTCACAACTAATCAGAACACCATTTTTGATATATGCAATCCACCATAGGTGATAGGCTTTGGCAAAAGTATTAAGAATCATGACTTACTTACATGGATACCTAAACCTCTCATGGTTCACATACTGGCCGACGGATAATATCTTGATACGCACTTAATTAACGAGTGCATCGGTCCATGCCCAAAGAACATCTAGCGGTCAGACCATGACAGGTCTCTGATATATATGGCATCAAAGTGTGGAGGATCACACACAAAATCAATGTTATCTTATAGTCAAATGATCACATATGCTACTCGACTCAAGGAGATTCCTATTGACGGTGGTGTGTACTTCCAACTATTAGGAATCATCTATGAGTCATTCAGTATTCACTTTAATGAGTACTTATATGTATGTACGAGCTTCCATTGCTCATGTTGCATCAGAATAAACCATTGGAACTCCAATTCCAATATAAGACATGTGTTAGTCTTTTAGGTTATAGGAATTCGATCGTATTCCAAAACCAAAGACTATAAATATTTTACTTTAAGAATAGTTTTAGTAGTAATATTATCCCAATGTCAGACCACCCAGTGTCCAATATTACTACATGACTATTCTAAGGTCGATGTCATTCTTATCATATTTATATATCAATCTAATATGCATAATGGCATTACCATTAACAAGGTTGAATGAAAATGTAGTTATTTTATTAATAATAATAAAATATAATGTACAATATATTATTCGGATTGGTGCTCCAAGCACCAACTCCAGCAAAAGCTCCTTTTGTAACTTTCCAATAGTAGATAGAGAACTCAGACATATAGCTTTCTCGATCTAGTTGACCCCCCTAGATCAAATTTTTTTGCTAAACCTGTAACATTTCTCACTTCATGTAACTTCCACAAATTACAATTTGGTAATTCAATTCGGACCTCCTCTTATCTACAATGTCAAGACCTTTATCATCAGCAAGGTGAACCTTGCCAAAACTACCAGATACATAATTCTCCATGATACTCCAACTTGAAGTTGAATGAAATGATGCCCCCGAATCGATCACCTAAAATTCCAACAGATTATGTTTGCTTAAGATCAAGGCGTCACTGTCGATCTCCTATGTTGCATTGGCTCTATTATTTTCATTTTTCCAAGCGCGACAATCCTTTTTCAAGTGTCCTAGTTTTCCACAATGCCAATATTTATCAACCCATTTTCAAGTTTTAGACTTGCTTTGTTCTCTCCTTCACGATTTGGATCTTCCACGGTTGGAATTTATATTAGATCTTCTTCCTCTATTATCAGTGTTGAGAGCAGAGCCTCTGTGAAGCTCCCTGATATTTATTTTTCTTGCCCCTTCACTAAGTAGGGTGTCACTTAACTTCTTATACACAAGTTTCTTTTCCTCATTGGAGTCGCAAATTGAATTAATAGTAGTATCCCAGTCATTAGGCATAGAAGTTAACAAAACCAAACACTTTAAATGTTCTTCAAATGGGATCCCCACTGACTGTAGCTCATCAATGATCTCATTCACCAGTACCATATGTTGATTCACCGAGCATCCATTTGACATCTCCAAGGTAAAAAGTTACCTCAACCAATGGATTTGTTGGACAACACTCGTTTTTCCATACATATCTGATATAGTACTCATAAGCCTAGTTGTTGTCGTCTCATTTATGAGTGCACTCATACTCTTAGCAAGTGTGAGTCAGACCACCGCTAAAGTTTTTTGTCAAGCTTTTCCCAATCTGTTCGACTTATGCTTGGTGGAACCACGCCTTCCAAGGATACTTCTAACTCTCTTGTATACAAATAATCTGTAATTTGCATTCTGCAATGATGAAAGTCAGTTCCATCAAATTTGTCAACATTTTTTGCACTCTCTCCACCCATTACTCCCACTTAATATAGATCTTCACTGCCCTGCACTGATATCAGTTGTTGAGATTTTAACACCTCAAATTTATCAAGTGACAGCAACAGAAAAGAATAACTAAATATAACAATGCGACACATAATTTATAGTGTCTCACCCGGTCAATTAGACCTAAGAGGCTACGTCAACTGTGGCTATTGAGTTTCACTATATTTGAAAACAATAGGGAAAAAATCCTCAATTACAATAGCATTCAAGTGTTTAACTCACACCCACTCTTAAGGATTACAAGAGAAAAATAAAAGAAACAAACAAGAAAGATTCTACAAAAATTTTCTCTCCTTTCTATTTTCTCTATTTCTTTTAATCGCTCTCTCACACTTTTCTTGCACACACACAATCTTACGCAATTCTCTCAAATCACTCTAGAGATTTTCTCTCAAATTTTTGTGATACTTTAAGCTCTCACCGATGTAGCTATTTACAGGTAAGAATTTTCACTACTCCAACCAATTGTATTTAATGTCAACCAATTGTATTTAATGCCAACTAATTACTTTAATACAAATATTTATTGCCAAATAATTGTATTTAATGCAAACACTTAATGTCAATCAATTGCATTAATTACTTATCAAATGGATTTGTTGAAATCTCTTTTCATGTGAGCAAAGAACTGACTCCACAAAGACTTTATCAACATAACCAAGTTCTAAACCCATTATCACCAAGTCACACCCCTTGGGACAAAATTAGTCATATGACCTACAGCAAAATGAAAAAATGAATCCCCCCAAAACATGAAAAACAAAAGTCCTGTGTTGTAACATATTGCTGGTGTCTTTATCAGCACTTATTCTGCAGAAGCTCTTTCTTGAGAGCCATGAATTTAGCAGCAATGTCATCATAATTAGGCAACTTAGGATGAACATGATCAGGATATTGACAAGGAAATGAACTGCATCGCAGAATATTGTCTTTGTGATTTTCTTTAGTCCTCTGCGGAGGCATTGTCTTGACTGTCAAGTAAGGAGGCTTCGGTTTGTTTCCTGTCCGAGAAGCAGCCTCTTCTGAAGCATCCCATCTCGTTGGGGAATCAGATGCCTTTACTTTTCCATTGTTGCATTGAATTTGTTCTTTCAGCCAAAGGTCTGAGTAGGTGAAAACATTGTACTCGGTAGCACCTTTGTCGTCATAGCTTTTTCTCCTTGGTTTCCGAGGAAGACTAGGCTTTTCAATATCTTCTGATCCTTGGTTAAGATGATCACAAGCATTTTCACATTTGAGATCATAAATTGGATATCCCACCCGTTCTCTAGTACCTCTGTGCAGCTTACAATCTTCAAATTCCCTTTCTTTTACATCTTCATCTGTACAAAAGTAATATGCATGTTCCAAACTGCAATCATTCATTTCGCAACTGAAATGGAAATGGTAGTACGTTCTCATTTGAAAGTTACCTGATTCTTTGCAGAAAGCCTGGATTGGTCTCTTATGCGTATAAAATATTTGCTTGCTCTCTTCTGCCGCGGACTTCTTTTGCTGTGTCCTGTGATAATGTGATCTATGCTTGTTTGCAGGACTCTTACATGGCTTTTCATAATAAATTTCACATTCTACATCCTTTATGCCTGAACTTTCCCGAGAGAGTGATCTTCTCCTTGGTTGCTTCCCAGATGCCTTTGCACTCTTTCTAGAACTCCTGGAGCTTGATTTTTCACTCACAGATTCATATTGACCCATAGAACTTTCATTACAACCATCTGCATTTTCTGGCTCAGGAAGCACAGATTGTTTGAACTTGAATAGCCTCTGGTCCTGGCAGTCTCCATCTTTTCTCAATGAGGACTGAAACTCCTGTATTTTGTCAAGATAGACTACTCTTCCCTCATCAAAATGAGGCAAATTTTCTGAAGAAGACGCCGTAGTATTCCTGCCATTCATCTGCTTTTCTTTTGTATGATCACCAAAGCCTTTGAATCCGACTTGAGAATCCAATTGTGCAACATTTTCGACTTTCTCTGCTTTATCAATCATTGGTGAATAGAATTCATCTGGAGACGATTGCTGGACTATGGAAGAACTATATGAAGTACTAACTGCATCAGAATTTTGGTGAGAGTGAGAGCGAGACTCATTTGGCCTGGTTGCTTTGGTGCTAGTTAACAATAAATCAGCATGAATGTCTTGTATTTTGTTTGCATTTGAAGTTTCCCTTTCACATTCTTCGGCTATGCTATAACAAGCATAAAAATCCTTATTTAGTTCTTGATAAACACTATGTTCTAGCACCTGCAACCACTAACAATGAAGATGTAAACAACCCATTTGAGAACATCAAAGATTTGCTTTAACAAAATGGTAAAGAGTTTGATTATTTGCTTACCTGTTGCAGTTCAGAAGTATATTCAAGAGCCAAACGCTCAGGCCGGAGGCAGTAATCCTTAGCTATTTCGTCCACCAATTGGTGTTTCACATAATCAGGAACTGAGGTTATGGACAGTCTCTCTTTTATCTGTAGCAATAACGTAATAGATTTGCATTAGGTGATCATCAAAAAGACTTGACCTCAATTTTAAAGAGAGTATAGTTTAAAACCTGAAAGTTCACGAAATTCCCCGGAAACAGTTCAGCAGTGTCTACTGCAAATCTCTGACCATACCGTTCTTCAAACAGCTTCCGAATTACGCGCAGCTCCGGAAGATCACCACATCTTGAAGAGGCAAATACAAGACTTGAAACCGCTTCATTGATATC